>PVIH01017718.1:0-40909 GCA_004025045.1 Sigmodon hispidus
ATTGCCCAACAGTAAATTTCTAGATCAAAAGTTCTTTATGCCTTCCACTAACACTGCTGGCACAGATGTTACAGACAGTCTTTTTGCAGCAGTGCCTTTCTGTGTTTCCTTCCTGTCCTTTCTGGTGTCTATGAATGGAGACTTTCTTAGCAGTTAGGACACGCCTTTCTGCTGCTTTCCTTTCCTGTACTGAGCTGCACTTTTCTCTTTCTCAGTTCAGTTTTGTTTGTGTCCCTACTTTCTCTTTTAAGACACATTTCTTATAATTGCATGCCTTATTCTTTTCTACACCCCATCTCCATTTGTCAGAAGCAGAAATACTCATATATGTGGGGAAATACAGTCTGTACTCAGAAGAAAAACACCATTTCCTCTATATTTTTTTTTAAACAAACACATTCAGCTGGTTGCAAAGGGAACTGATAGGTTTGCATGCATGCTCATATTCAGTTCCCCTTTGTGGCCAGTGAAGCTTGAAAAACACAGGACACATGGGGTCAGCTCTTGTGGGTAAAGATTATAAGGTTCCAAGTATCTTGCAATTAGGAAGAGAAGACTAAGTAAACGTGTGAGTCTCTTGGTCAAATGATTCGAGATTTATGGTTCTCAAAACAGTGCTGAGGACAGCCTAAGTAAACGTGTGAGTCTCTTGGTCAAATGATTCGAGATTTATGGTCCTCAAAACAGTGCTGAGGACAGCCTAGTGGGGTAGAAGAACCGCTCCTCCATCCTTCTGAATGATTGTCTTGCCGTCAATTTACTCAGTTCTCAGGATTGAACAAATTACTAGGAGCTAGTACGAATAGCCTTTTCTTCTAGTATAACTGCAAAGCCAGATTAATGTTCTGAAACCAAAAGGAAGGGAGAGGCTATTCACAGTGGATAAAAAATACAAAGAAAATGGCCCAGATTCATGGCACATTTAATGTATCTTTTAATATGGCGAGGAACCAAAGCAATGTGACAGCTCCAAGACTTGTCTGGGACATGTGAGGGAGGGCCTTTGCGAAGCACAATTTTCTTTCCTCTGAGGAAACAGTGGACTCTAAGGTACATATACCTTATTAATCTCTAAGGAAAGACATGATTTACTGTATTTGGAGGAAAAAAATATAAAAGCCTAGTCAGAACACCAAATTTGAAAGCATATTAAAGGAAATGTGGCATATTAAAATGAAAATAACATATCCAAACCAATTTCTAAAAAGGTAATAATGGATATAAGACTTTTTTAAAAGAAAAAGTGGGCTCTTTTGAGTGATTTGACATGCCAGCTCTTTTGTTAGAAGAATGACTGAAGATTTAGTGAGAAAGCACATTTTCTCAGGGATAAAACAACATGTATGGCCTCTGATGTAGAGAGCTGAGTTGTAAGGCATGTTTAGGAGGAAGGATCAGAATAGCTGATAGACTACAGGAGAAAATGAGGGCAGTTGGAGGATAAAGGATATCTTCTAAAGCTTTCTTCAGAAGGTAAAATATACTTTAAAGTACATTTATTACATTCATTATAAGCCTTTTAGTATTATATGACTTTTCAAACTATATTCATCTGCTATCATAATTTTATTTTAAAACTTAAATACTAGGAGATGGCTATAAAACTGTCTCATGCTAAGATGTTAGACTTCCCTTTCTTTTTCTCTTTGTTAGGGTGGGCAGGGTCTCATTTGTAGCTCTGACTGTCCTGGAGGACAGCCTGGCCCCACAGACATCCACCTGCCTCTCCCTCCTGGGGCGTTTCTGTCACCACACCACCTTGTCGGACTTTAGCTCCTAGGATAGAGTCATGAATATTTCAGAGGTGACTCTCATGACAGTCATTAGAACAAGACAAGAAAAAAGCAAACCAAAGAACCCTATTCATGGCTTTCATCTTAAGGATAGAAATTATTGTCTTTAAATAATTTTAATCTTATAACATTTAGAGTGGTTTTCATGCACTAGAATAAGTGCATTTATAGACTTATTAGCGCTTAAAAGGACAAACTCAACATTTTCAATTAGCTTTGTTTCCAGCTTAAATGACTGCAATGAAGCCAGGTTCAGCTTTGTGCTTGCAAACGGTTTGACGCTGGTGAAACACCGCCCTCTGGCGGCCAAAGCTCTAAAGAAGTGCACAGCTTTGGAAGCTTTGTTAAAATTTAATGCAGGTTTTTGTCGCCAATTGTTTTCTAGTAGGTATTTATTTCTGGAGATGTGGAACTGAAGCAAATTCATTATTTCTAAGTATCAGTGACTTAGTTTTATTAAAGAATTGTTTCATACTGCTTTTCCCTTAAAATACAAAGCAACAAGAAAATATTAGAAACAGTGCCACAAATAGTGCTATTTGAAAGATTTAGAAAACAAGACTTGTTTGGAATGATGATTTCAAATGACTATTTCAATTCTAGCCTATTTCCACACATCAAAAGATTATCAAGATGCAAGTGCAGATGGATGAAACCCATAGTTTTGCAGGATCATCAATGCTAGTTAAAATCCATGGAGTAAAAGGGTAACATTAAATTCAGAATCTCAAAGCCTGACCCTCAGATTACAGGGAAAGTTGGCAATGGGTACATAAATAAGATCTGGTTTTGGTCAAAGGAAATACTTGGTCAGTCACCTTGTCAAAAGCATAATCCCAAGCAGATTCCATGTTTTGTGTGTGTGTGTGTGTGTGTGTGTGTGTGTGTGTGTGTGCTTTTTGTTTTGGTATTTATCATACACACAGTTTGTTTTGATTTTAATTTTGTTTTTGAGAGAGAGACAGAGAGGGTGAGGGAGGGAAAACATGAAGTTGGGTGGGTAGGGAGGTAGGGATGATTTGTGGGAGAGAAAAGAATATGATACAAATATATTTTATAAAATGTTTTAAATAAATAAATAATAACCCAGATTCTTGCTATTCTACTTGATATGATTCAGAATAAAGTAGCATTTAATACTTGAAGTCAAATCAAGGTCTTATGCTAGTTATGTTACCATATGTTTGTTCTCTATGGACCTACACCTACCATCTAGACAGTAGAAGAAATAATATAATTTATATCAGAGATATCCCAAAACTTTTAACTATATATATGAATAATTATAAAAATGTAGTTAAAAGATTATCATTTATTATCAAATTCTCTCTTTCCTATCCCCTTCCTTCTGACACAGTATCAAATTATATAGTATTGGTTGACCTGGAACTCTCTATGTAAGGCCAGGTGGTCTCAAAATCACAGAGATCTACCTGCTTCTCCATCCTGAGTGCTAGGATTAAATACCTGTGCCACTATGCTGGGCTATTATCAATTTTTAAAGAGTGGCTTATGTAAGATATATTACTTCATTATTTTGGGCTCTGAATATTAGAACTGAAGCAAACACCTACAGGTACAGGAAGAAAGACCTCATGGCCAATTCTCCCTCATATTGATATTCACCCACTTCCCTGAATAAAGACATGGGACACAGCCTTAATCTCAAGAAAATTTTATCTAGAAATTAAAAAAAAGTAGTTAGTAATAAAATGGCCAGGAAACCTTGTTCTTAGAAAGAAGAAGTAGAGAACTTGGCACTAATACATGACTAATTACCTCAATCTCTGCATTCTCAGCTGCTGTTTCATAGTGATGTATGCATGCATTTCTGTGTGGCAATGCAATGGGTCACATTACTTTCAGAATTTTGTCACATGCTTCACTTTCAGAAATGTCTGTTTTTAAGGAAAAAAGTTTCTTTGAATACTGCAAAGATAGCACAGGCATGGCAGTAACAGAACTGCTGGCCCATTTATCTTCACCTTTGCCTTTTAAATAACCCACAGAAAAGAATGGTTGGTTCTGAAAGAAGACACGAATTAGATTTGGCTAATTCAAACATGCCAAAAGTTAAACTCTTTCCTTCAAGATGTTCTTGTTTTCTTTAATCCATTACTAAGATTTTTTTCCCCTCCCCTAAACCTGCTAATTTCTTGATTGCATCCCAGTCCCCTCCCACCTCTAAGGTGATCCCAATCCTGTGATGACTGCTAAGGAGGTTGCTATAATGTATTTGTGCTATACGTTCCTGAAAGGTAATATTTAGCTGTTAACTCAGGCCTGTATGAAAAGCCAAAGCTGAAGGGTAGTGAAACCTGGATTAGCAGATCCATTGCCTTGTGTCATTAGACACTTTACAAGCTTGATACTCCTTTTTGTTATTTTTGGTGCTGGCATTGAAACTAAGGGCATCAGTGATATTTACAAATGTTCAAATTTTGGACACAATTCTCTACTGATTTTTAATAGCTATTTAGACAAATATTCATGCTGCTTGGTAAGAAATCAGCTCCTAAAAGCAAGAAGAGTAGCTTTTTGGGGCACTAATAAACAATGTTTAACAGACATTTAGAAAATGCTTTTGTTAGAAGGCTAGGGAGAAGGCTCAGATGGTTAAGTGCTTCATGCAAACATGAGAGCATGAGTTTGACACCCCTAACCCATTAAAAAACTCAGGTATGGTGGAGTGCTTTGAATTCTATTGCTAGGAAGGCAGAAACTGGTGGATTCTGGTGGCTTGGCTGGCCAGTCAGTGTAGACTCACTGTGAGCTTCATGCCAGTGACAGTTGCTGTCCTCAACAGAAGTGGATGGTGTTTCTGAGGACAGCATCTGCGCTTGTCCCTTGGCTTTCACATACATATACACATTCACCTGCATACATCAAATGCAGATACACACCCACACATGTAAAAAGAGGGACAAGAAAAAAACCCTCATCTTCCTAAAAATCATTGCCTTTTCCTTTAGTCCCCCAGGTAACTAAAAGTACAATGTAAGCCTGGCACCTCTGCCTTCATTTTGCATCTGTCCCTTTTACCTTGCCTCACTTGTTATGTTTTAATCAGCCAAGGAGTGGCTATCAAAAAATCAGTGATAACTATTCCTTTGCCCTTCAAGGAGAAGGACACAAAGGCAAGACTGAAGGGGCTTCTTGGTATCAGCTTTTTACCACGTCCTGCTCCAGAATATTAAAAGGGCCTAAAGGTTCCTAGTCATTATCCTAAACCAGCAATCCTTTGGATTACATCCCCTAGATTAGGACAGTATTCCCAATGAAGATTATAGCATGAACAATCATCTCCCTGTCCCCCCTCCCCACAACAGTAAGAACTTTTACAGACCACCTTGCTGAACCAGAACTGACTCAATGGCATGTTGATCACAAGGTGATTCATACAAGTATTGGCTACATATTGATCAAGGCTGTTTAATTATGCACAGATCTCGACTTCTTGCCTCAATTTGTTCTCTATTTAAAACCTAAAGTTGATGTTAGTACCCTGCAGAGCAACTTAGGGTTACTAGACACTTTTATCTGTTTCTCTTTTCAGTGTGTAAATGTGATTAACTCTTCTTTTTTTGCTCTCCAAAATTTCTCATTTGTTTCTTGAATTGGCATATTAAGATGGGTGGCCTAGCTCAGCCTGCTAGGGCTACTGGAGAAGGTGACTGCATCCTAAAAACCTAGTTACAGATGGATCTCCCATGATTACAGCTTCTTGTAGTAGACATGAGGGCCTGAGAGCAGTAGAACTGGAAATGGGGATGTGGCCAGACACCACATCCTGAAGAGAACAGGAGGTTCAGTGAGCTTGAACAAACCACAACTTTGAGTAACAGGACTACATTTCACTTCTAAGGCTAATGGGCTTGTGCAAGCATTGAACTGAACAAGGCTTACCATGGCTCCCCTTCGAGGGAAATCATGATCTTTATTATGGAATGTTTTAATGTGCACAAAATAAGAATGTTCTTGTCTTGTATATCAGCTTCCCTCTAAATGCCCTGAGCTTCTGATTGGTCAGATAGACAATTTTAAAAGGCCAGTTACAGCCAGATTACATACTAGCATGGAGAGCCAAAAATAACTTCCCATTTGAAACACGTAAGTTCAGGTATGACTAAGTATCTTATGTCCTCTGACTTTTGGCTTTGAAGGACACTGGTATGAGTGACTTTAAACCCTCTCCTGCTCCCCAAGTTCAGAGTCAGTAAAAACAGCTCATCATGGGTTGCAAAAGTGAAAGAGTACATGCCTGTCTTTTCGACTACTCTTACTAAAGTACTCCAAAGGAATTCTGGAGCAGATTTTAAAAGTGCACTTGATATATGCATCAAGAAAATTTAGCTCAAGGAAGGACTTGAACTGAGGAAAAATAACACTTCCAGGATGCAGATCATAAGGATCAGAACAGAATACTTTGTTTGAGAAGATGATATAAGAACTAGTCAAGCAAGAACACTCACATGTGGATAAAGAAAGCAGAACTTTGAAAAGGTAAATGATGGGGAACACAAACACCCCCAAGAACTCCTTGTAACAAAGGGGTACTTTTTACTTCCTAAAGAACAAGTAACTTGGTTTAATATGCTTGAAATGTTTCCCTGACAAGTAACATTTTTGTTAGTGTATTATCACTTCACAGTTTTTCTACTGTTGGAAACCTTTTCTACTTTCCTAGAACAAAATTACATTACCTTCCTAGTAGTGTCCCTTTAGGGATCCTGTTACTTCTTTTAGCCTTGCTTCCCACTACTATTCATCATCCAATCTTCGTTCTCTCCTTTCAGTTATTTTTCACAAGGTTTTTAAAAACCATTTTGATTTACTGTTTCTTCCATTTTCTAATTCACAGAGCATTTGAAGTCTTCGTAACACATCACATCCCCCTTGAATTTTAAGAAACTCTAGTTTGTGCTTATCCATTCTACTTCTGTGGCCTCCACATGCCACTAGAAACATGGCAGAAACTCCAATAAATATCTGAGTGAACTGCATGGTTTAAGGAAAATACACAATTTAAAAACCCAAAACATCCAAGAAATTAACAATGGCTACTTTTTAAGGAGTTGTTCATCTTGGGAAATTCAGATGTAAGAAAGGGCTTGCTGGATAAGCAATAGTCCCTGAGTTCTATCCTCAGTACTGCAAAAGAAAGGGTTTTTATGAAGGCAGGGAGTGGCTGGCTTTGCACTGGAACAGGGAGGAGAAAGCCATGTGCCCATCCCCCTCTTACCTTGCTGGCAGAGTTACCTTTGCCTCTTCTGCCTTTTGTTACTCTAAATTCAGAAGCTTAGAAAAATGATAAAGATGGTAATGCTATCAATTTTTAGATTTATAGAACCCCAACTTCCAGTGACTTTCAGGTAATATCAGGATGTGTAGCCCTTGTTCTTTTAATTCTCTGCTTCAATCAACACAAAGCATACAAATTCCTGTGAAGGTTAACTTGTAGAAAACTAGTGTGTTTGTAACTAGCCCCAGGAGGTCAAGATTGATTACAGTGTTCTTGACAGAAGGAGAAGGAGAATGGGTACAGAGCTTCCTGCCCATTGTAGCACCTCATAAGCCAGACTTGCCTGTCTATAAAAACCCTTTCTTGTTATCCAGTTCACTAAGATAGAGCTTTGACACTAATAGTCCTCTCCAGCTTCTCAGGATCAATCTTTGAATAAACCTGATTTCTCATCTTTTACATACTGGATAAGTAGTAAGCAGATGGAGTAGACTTGGGTTTGGAAACAAGAATTAACAAAACTGGGCTGGGGATGTAGGTAGCTGAGTGTACAGGGCTTTTGTATATAGCTCTTTCTATGTACATTTACCTTTCACTTAGTGGTTGATTCACAAACTGAAGAAACAATCTTACATGTAAAATTAGTTTCACAATTTGTTATAACTATTAGCTTGATCTGAAACATATTTGCTACTTCCAGGGATCACCAAATCCATCATAAAATGCTCTAACTGATGTACTCACTACTTTAACTTCAGATGAAGGCAGCACATACCAATTTGAAACAGAGAGTTGGTTTTAGTAACCCAACTGGGTTACAGTTCCTGGATATAGTCTGTGTATATAGTGAGCATGTCTGGGCTTCAGCCTTTTCATCCCCCAAACAGCCCTGAGACCACTGATGACCATGAAGTATTAATCTAGCATAATGATATGTGATTTGACATTCTGACATAAATAAGAAAACTTGAAGTTTTGTTTCCCTCTACTCTTAGAAAAGATGGATTGCAAAGAAGCCACCCACAGATTATTTTGTAGTTAAGCTTAGAGACAAATTTATATCAGTATTTTATTGAGTACCTGGAGAGTAGTTCCTTCTGTCATGTTTACAAACAATAATTAGCTATGTGGGATTAAACCTTTGAATGTAACTTCAGTCAGTCACAATAGTAAAACTGCTTGAGGAAATAATCATAAGGAAGCATACTAAATATGTTTATAGGTGGATTGCCCACTAACTTCCTCCCACTAAAGAAATAGAGAAATGAGGTTTTTTTTTTTTTTTTTTTTTTTTTTTTTTTTTTTTTTTTTTTTTTTTTTTTTTTTTTTTTTTTTTTTTTTTAAATTGAGGAGGTAGTTGCTACATTTACCATAACTATTGAATTTCTTCAATACTCTAATTTCCCTTTCCTCCTCACTGTAGTTGCTGTCATGCAAGACTCTATTCATACTGGTTAAGGATACTGGAAGAGTGAAGATCAGAGAATTGTCAGCCTGAAATTTGCATCACTACCCTGAACAGTATAATCTTAGTCAACATAGCTCCTCATACAGGTAAGGATGATTCTTTGTTCAGTTTTAGTTTAAAGGTTAACTATAAATGCCTAAAAGGATTAAAGTGTTTGAATTGTGAAATCTGATCATTAAGTAAGGTAGTTAGCACAATAAGTGTTTAACTAGCCATGAGTGACTGCTAGATTTGGAGTTTTCTCACTTGTCAAATCAGCAGAGACCCAGTGTGTACACAGACATTCTGCTGAAGCAAATACACATTTGGAGACATTTTCTTGGAAGCAGTACTTTAAGAGCTCACTTTTATTTGACTTCTCAAGTTTAATGGTATTTTACAAATTTTAGAAACTTTTTCTAGTAGCTATAGAATCCAAGGGTATTACTGAAGGGAACACAAATTTGGGAAGTTGAAGAGGGGGAGCTAGTTGTCATTTGTTTCTGTAGAGAC
Source organism: Sigmodon hispidus (assembly GCA_004025045.1). NCBI lineage: Eukaryota > Metazoa > Chordata > Mammalia > Rodentia > Cricetidae > Sigmodon > Sigmodon hispidus. Next base: position 8,996 of record PVIH01017718.1, read on the forward strand.
TCAACATCATTATCTGATTCTTCTCAATATTCTCTTGCCCTCCCTTTTTTAGAGAATATTTGATATGGTTATTCATGAGGTCCCATTACCTCTGTTGCTTTTAGCAGGCAGTGCATTATCTCTAAGGTAGAAGCTACTGCTTCATAAAAAAAAGCTTAAAAGAAGCTTTGGCCCTTCTCTACAGTCAAATTCTCCTTTGGACAAAAGGATTTTTTGTAATAAATTATTGGTTTACTTCAATCTCTATTTGTCTGATTTTGAAATGAGCAATGTTTACAGATTAGGGTTGAGTATTTAAGACTATCTGTAACTGTATTCCATCATAATCCAACAGCTATAGAGGCACTCTGAAAGATATGGTGCAATTTCTAAATAAAAACTGTAAAGAAGTAAAATAGTGTAGACAGTGGTAGACCTTAATTAAGGGTATCAGTATTTGAATGCAGATAAACTGCACAAGTCTTTAAGTCCTTCAAAAATGATAATGTACTACAAAATTCTATTTTTTTTTTATAAAACCTGACATATAATTTTAAAGAAATTCAAGGTGCAGAAAGTAATAAAACCATGATTCTGAAGAGGGATAGAGAATACAATAACCCCAAGAGGCAGAGGTCAAAAGATGAAAAAATCCTTTTTTGTTTATCATCAAAAGAGAGGTGATTAAGAAAAGAAACTTTGCTGTACATCATAAAAAGAGCACAAAATATGGTGCCCCACAAATTAATGGTGAAGAAAACAGAAAAATGGTGTGTTATAAAAAGAAATCACATTCCTTAAAAGAAAAAAATGAGTTGCTTTGATAATTGAAACTTTAGAAGACAGGAATCCTGATTCTTATTTGACTAGAACCTAGTAACTTTTCTGTTCTTCTTACCTGAAAAAAAGCAAATAAGGAGAAAAATATGTGAGTTTATATGTGATCCTTTAGTTCCTCACATATACCTCTGCAGCAAGACAGATTTTAAAAAGTAAAAAATAGCTGAGCTGTGGAGGTTGAGCACAACTTTAATCCCATCCATCACTTTGGAGATAGAAGCAGGGGGACCTCTATGAGTCTGAGGCTAACATGGTCTACAGAGGGAGTTCTGGGACAGCCAAAGCCAGAGAAACCCTGTCTTGAAAGCAAAACACAACAAAACAAAAAAGTAAAAAACTGGGGCTGGAGAGATGACTCAGTGGTTATAAGCACTAGCTACTCTTCCAGAGAACCAGTTTAAGTGAGACTCAGTAGCCACATAGTGGCTCACAACCATATCTATCTGACACTCTAGTCCCAGGGGAGTCAAAACTCTTCTGGGGCCTCTGCAGGCACTGCATGCACATGGTGCATGAAGATATCTGCACATAAAACACTCATGGATATAAAATAAAAATAAAACGTTTCAAAAAGTAAAACTCACACCTGCATTTACATTGGGTTGAAAACACTATATCCTTGAAACAAACAAATAAATCCTGTAAAACACAGATATTAGATTGGGAGGAGGACAAATTAGGGGACTCTAGCTATCAAGTACATCAAGTATAGTTCTGACACATAATCTAATTTATTGAAGTGTGTGAGTTTAGCATTCTTTGAAATGATTACTGATGACCTTATAATCACCATGGGTTCTGAAGTTTACCCTTGTTCTTAATGTTTTCCTTCTGTTTAATTCAAGACCCTGTTTGAATTTTATTCATTTGGAATTGGATTTCCTTCTGGATTATAAAAAAAATAACCTTCTAATAGTACTACAGATAAGTGTTTTAATCTAGTCATAAATATACATGGAAGCTATAATCAGTATTGTAATTAAAAACTAGTTTTTATTTATTAGCTTTAAAAAGCCTTAATATAAACATTTGCAAATAAAAACCATTAATTTTTAAGTTATCATATAAATTAATGAGTTCTACCTGTCTGCTAATGGGGCCACATTTATAGCACTGCCCTGTGATTATCATGTAACTTGTATGTGTATTTAGATTTCTAGGCAAAACTTATCATGATTTACATATTGCTTTATAATCTAAGGACTATAAATTCCTCTAACCTGTGAATGATAAATTTCAGACATTTATACTATTTGTAACCAATTTTGGTTTTATTTTTTTTAGACAAAGGCATTACCTGTCACTTTAAATACTGTTGCTTTTATTTCAACTGGACCACCGTGACAATTAGAAAAGGTAAGATACCATCTGGATTTTCCAGCTCCATCCAATGCATTTTGTTGTTTTACTCAAAAACTTAGGAAAAAAGATTTAAATACCAAGTATAGTTTTAATATTAAGTATATGTAATTCTGTTCTAGTTCCTGTGACAAAATTCAAGAAAATCTGATCTAAATGAATAACAACTCGACATGCATTCAACCGTCCATGATTTCTACTACAGCTTTGCCGATCATTTACATCTTTTTGTGTGTTGTTGGTCTCTTTGGAAACTCACTTGCTCAGTGGGTATTTTTAACAAAAATAGGTAAGAAAACATCAACACATGTCTACCTGACAAATCTTGTGACTGCAAATGTACTTGTGTGCACTGCCATGCCTTTCATGAGTACCTATTTTTTGAAGGGTTTCTATTGGAAATATCAATCTGTACAATGCAGACTGGTCAATTTTTTGGGAACCCTATCCATGCATGTAAGTATGTTTGTCAGCCTCTTAATTTTAAGCTGGATTGCTGTAAGCCGTTATGCTACCTTAGTGAAAAAAGAATCCATGCAAGAGGCCACCTCATGCTATGAGAAAATATTCTATGGTCACTTACTAAAAAGATTTCGCCAGCCCAACTTTGCCAGAAAAATGTGTACTTACATATGGGGAGTGGTGCTGGTCATAATTATTCCCATTATCCTATACTACTCAGTTGTAGAGGCTACAGAAGAAGGAGAAAGACAGTGCTACAATCGGCAGATGGAACTAGGAGCCAGCATCTCTCAGATTGCGGGCCTCATTGGAACTACATTTATTGGAGTCTCATTTTTAGTAGTACTAACATCATACTATTCTTTTGTCAGCCATCTGAAAAGAGTAAGGACCAGTACCTCCATTACAGAGAGAGATTTGACCTACAGATCTGTGAAAAGACATCTTTTGATTATCCAGGTCCTCTTAGTAGTTTGCTTTCTTCCATATAGTATTTTTAAACCCATCTTTTATGTTCTGCACCGAAGAGGAGACTGTCAGCAGCTGAATTATTTAATAGAAGCAAAAAATATCCTCACTTGTCTTGCATCAGCCAGAAGTAGTACAGATCCCATTATATTTCTTTTATTAGACAAAACTTTCAAGCAGACACTATATAGTCTCTTTACAAAATCTTAACTCACCTTAATATACTACCATATGGTTGACTTTTGGATGGAAATCACCACAAAATAGAAAAGCATTCACGTGACTCTACTAGTGACATTAAATTAAACAAATATGTCACAGCCTGGTTGACAATGGGCACCAAGAAAATTTCTTTGGGTTTTATAAACAAATATAGGCATAAAAATCGAACTTTACAGCTCTACTTTTACTGAAAGTCAAGATGGCAGAGACTTTCAAAAGCAAGCCAAATATACCAAAGGATTTCACCGTGTATGAAGTCAAACAAACTTCTTTTTGTTTTCAGTAAATTGTGGATCTTCTGTCCAATACACAATATTTTATGACTTAAAGGATAAAGAAGAAAAAGGCTTAGGGTTTGCCTGCTTTATAACATAATACATGAACTCATCTATGGTTAAATTTTATTTTGTTAGTAACTTAAATAAAGATTTGAAAGTATAAGTACAGGAAAAGTCAACCAGTAAGAAATATCTTCATTTAAATCCTATCTAATTCCATGAATAAAGTAAAGTACATTTGGTATTATCTGGCTCATTTATTGGAAAAGGCAATATTAAATCATTCTAGTATTTAATAAATAGATTTAACTTACAAATATGCTGACACATTTGGATTATACTTTGTCAAAATAAAAAGCAATATAATAGATATTTATATGTCTACCTTCATGTTATTTTCATATAGTTCTAATACAAATGTTGACAGTAGTTGGCATATAGTTATGTTTGTTTAATTTTTGCAAACTAAATGAATGAATGGTAAAGAAGTGTAATCTTGTTACATAAAAGACTATCCTCTGGATTTAAACCCTCTGGGTTCAGTCCATCTTTGATTTATCTTGGGCAAATTACTTACCCTCTTTACATGTTAATTTCTTTAATTGTGAAACAGAAAATATGACCTGATTCATATCATTACTATTAAATTGATGCTGTTACTATTATGAGCTAGCAGCTAGTCAGTACTTACTATGTTTTAAGTCCTCTGTGTATATGCTTCATGAATAGAATTTTAATCATCACAACCATAAAGCATGTTAATGTACTTAGTCGTGAAAAAACCAAGATGGATAGTTAAGAGGTCATCTTATTTTCTCCAGTATATAAGTATATTTAATAAGTAATTATTTCTTAGCTATAATTTTTTATGTAATCTTGCCAGTAAGAAAAATTGTGATTATATTCTGTGTTATATATATTATGACTAAAAAATAAAATATAACTGTGTTCCCCAAATTATCATAAGCTCTTTTGGAGCTATAATCTATCTTCTTTTCCTATTTCCATTTTTCTTTTCACATAGAAACAAAAGAATTAAGTAAAATCAATCATTAACTACAACTTACTACTTTGTTAGAAACTGCTTAATGACTCATCTTCCTCTCTTCCACATGGTGATCACTTTGGTGTTCAAAAAGAAGTTTACATTAAGTTCCTGTGATACTACAAGTCTTGAATTTCAAGGCAGGTTTTGTTCTTGAACTAGAAGTGTAGAACAGATTTTTTTAAAGAGCTATGTGCTCAGAATTAGAAGACATTTTGTGCAATTTTCATCAAAAGCAAATACAGAAACCTACCCAGTAAGTCATTGTTGTTTTTATTTCATTCCTTAACTGAGAGATAAAAATATCCAAAGTTAGAACACATTCTGTCATCAGGTAGTAAAGGTGTATCTCTATTCTGTGTATGTGAGTGCACACGTGTGTGTGTGTGTGTGTGTGTGTGTGTGTGTGTGCTTGAGTATGGCAGCTGTTAACTTCAGGTCTTATTCCTCAGAAGCCATCCATGTTAATTTTGAGAGAGGGTCTCTCACTGGGACCTGGGGCTTACAGATTATATGAGGCTGGCTGGTCAGCCCTGTCTCTCTCCCCAACACCGGGATTACAAGTTATGTGTCACTAAGCCTATCTTTTTACTTGGGTTCTGGGGACTGAATTTAAGTCCTGTGCTCCTCTGGCAAACACTTCACCATCTGATTTATCACCCCAGCTTGTATACCTATTTGAATACCTGATTGAGTTTTTGGTTCACTAACATGCAGAGACAAAAAGGAGAATTAGAAATTTCTGATGACCTCTTTGTGTGCAGCCTGAAAACTGAGGTATCTAATGTAGACATGCAAATCACAGAATAACTCAAACTCCATTGGGAGACTGCCTGAGATGCTCAGATTTCTCCACACAACATATTGTCCTTATAGGAGTTTTAAGCCCCAAACTCATTAGACTAAGAAGAACTGAAATGGTCATATTTTTTTATGGAAACATCACCATATTACCTTACTGTACTAAGAGTTTAAAACCTATATAAAACTTTAAAAGTCATTATTTAAAATCAATTCACAGGGCCGGAGAAGTGGCTCATCTGTTAAAAGTACTGGCTATTCTTCTAGAGGACCTGAGTTTGATTCCCAACACCCATATTGTGCCTCACAACTATAACTCTACTTCCAGGGAATCTAATGCCCTCCAAGGACACCAAATTCACATGGGACACAAACATACATGCAAGTAAAATACCCATACACATAAAATAACAAAATAATTTAATAAATCACTTATAGGTCAGGTATAGTGGTGCATGCTTTTACTCTCAGCACTTGAGAGGCAGAGGCAGACAGATCTCTATGAGTTTCAGGACAGCTAGGGCTACATATTGAGAACTTGTTTTAAAAAATCACTTTACAGCTTTACTTATGCTGTTAAAGATGAATGATATTACTAAACTAGAATTACTTGTATGTAAAAATGACATGCAAAGAGCTATGTGGTTTCTCTGCAAATTGCTCATTCTGACAGAAAATGAAAGCTGTATTAAATTATAAATTTATTCTCAATATATTTGTCTTTACATGATTTTCTGAACAGGTGACTATGGTGTTGAATTTTCTTAGTAATTGAAGAATTTGTATTTTATATCATAGAAAAATATTTTAAAAATGTTTTATAAAGTATCACTTTCTAAACCTACCCCAATTTTAACATTTGAATTTTAGAAATCTCAAACAATATTTTAACTATAGAAATCAGGCAATATTTCCCTTTTCTTCCTTCCTTACACACAGCTGCCTCAAGGCAAATTAAAAACCAGGAATTCAAATCATTAAGTATGGACAAACAAAATTCAGAATACACTATTTAATCAGAAACAAGCCAGCCCTTCCTGGGTAGGAGAGGAAGATGACCCATGGTTGTGACTTGGTGAGGATTTCCTGGTCTTGCTGTCTGTTAGGGTAGGAGCTATGATGGATAAGTGGGTAAAAGGAAAGCTTGCAGGCAAACCACCAAGGGAACACTGGTAATTTGCTTAGCATTTTGGTTATGTAGCTTAAAGTTGGGGATTATCCCTGGCCCATTGATATAATTTCAAAAAGTTACTGCAGATAGAAAAACTTTATAACTGGTATTAGAACCTGTGTGGATAATATGACGCATGTCCCACTGGGCTCAAGTAAGGAGTAGTGGAAGGAGCTACTTCTAAAAAGCAAGGGAAATATTCATCCTTTAAAAACTTGAACTTTTTTTCAAATTCCAATGATTAAGAGCTTATAATCAAATGAAACATGCACAAGATGCTCAAGGACCTTTTAAGAGCAATGTTCAAGGATTAATTATGAGTATTCTTCTTACAATAAAGACAGAAAGGGAATGGATCTGTATGGGAGGGAAGGTGGAGAGGGCTGGGAGGAATAGAAAGAGGGGGACTGTAATCAGATTATATTACATGAAAAAAGTCCGTGTTCAATTAAAAAAGTGAATTGGTTTTTAATGAGAATCAATTCTTTAAAACAGAACAATACAGGGACTTTTGGGAATTGTGGTAGCTGGTATAAAAGAAATATTAGTGAGTATGCTTAAGAGGAAGGAATATTTCAAGAAATCAGCACTGATACAGCAACCACTGTTTATTGTAAATGTGGAGAATGCATATTTAGAATAAATTCAGGCAGGCAGCAGGTAAAAGGAGAACCGAGACCAGAAAGGGACCAAAGAGCAGTCAGGTGTGCTAACATAAGACTGCAAAGGAAACCACTGAGGAAGCACAGCCAGAAACACTGAGGCAGGAGGCCTTAGGTTAGTGTATGTGCAACTGAGGCTAGCAGTTTTGAGAACTAAAACTTGAGCTCCCAAACCTCCTGGGCCAGGGCCCACTCAGAATGGAGAGTGCTTATGCTTGGCAAACAGATTGCATGCTCACTAGCTGCTTTGATTTGACTTCAGTTACTGAAAATATACCAGAGTGAGACACAGAGCACTGAAGAATGCCATGTTTCTGCAAACCCAAGCAATGCCTTGGGATTCCAGGGAGCTGAAAGAATCAGGTCAACTCTCATAGAGTCAGCCAAGGAACCAGGAACCACACCAACCTTGACAGTGGTCTGATTTCCCTCCAAAGTACTATGAATTTAGGAGTGAAAGGACAAAAGGGAAAATATCACTGAATCACAGTGGAAGCTTCCCTGACCTTTCACAAGATAAAGAATAGCATACTGCAATATTCTAGACAACTTCTCACACCAAGTGTCAAATCTTCAATCTCACTAGTATGACTTCTGGGAGATCCTTTATTATCATGACATGACTCCTTAAATTAAAAAAAAATCATTTTTAAAAATACAATTTTTGAGAAACTGCTTCTCCAAATGAAGCTCCAAATCAAGTTCTACTATGGTTATGTGGTACCATATGTTCAAATCTAACCAAAACATATCTTTTCAACTTATTATGATTTCAAAAGGAAGCAGACACTAAGCAGAGAAAAAGTATAATTAATCAATATAAAATCTGCTTTTAGATCATCTGGTAAGGCAGAGAGGGGGAAGGTGAAAGGAAAGGGTGAGGGAGACATGGAGGGAGAGGGAATGAGAATGTATGATTGATTGATAGCTAGATGACACAAATGAAATCTAAGTTTCCTGCATGGAAGTGAAGTACTGTTATGGCCTTTATTCTCTTCATTAACTATAAACAATGTAAACAAACAAAACCCTTTAACAGTAGACACCAAAATGTACATATATGAAAAAATATATAAACAAATCACTAACTTGTACACAAAAAATAATCCTGCATTGGCAGCTTTAGAGGTAAAAATATTAACATAATAAACCAAGAGAAAATTTAAATCATTAGTTGTGTAAAATATATTGGTATTGTATATGAGAGGGCTGGGACCTAACAGGTATGAAGGCTTTACAATGACTGGTAAGCAGGATCATCCACTAGAACAAGAACCCAAATATCACAAAGTTTAGGTAAGTTACTAAAGTTTTAGAAAAAATTTGTTGATACAACCTTCAAAGTACAGCTGCAATCTAACTGTTCTTTCTTTCTTTTCTTTTGGTCGCCTGCAATGTTCTTACTCTGCTCTGAGCTGAGCATAATCATTTCCTCTCTTCATTAACTCATTCTGATTTTTGATCACTCTACTTGGGCCACAGTGACTTCCATGCTGCTTGTCCAAACAGGCCACATGTGTTCATGTCTCGGCACTTACTCTTAAGTATCAGCTCAGCACTTTCTCTAGTTTAAGTCTTTGCTTGGGTGTCATGACATCTCAATGTGCCTGCTTTGACAACTCTATTTAAGCTTATAGCTCCTTCTCCTGCATCTCTTCTCTTATCCTTACCTCCTCCCTCCTCCTCTTCTTCCCTCCTCTCTGTTTTTTAAGACAGGGTTTCTCTGCATAGCCCTGGTTGTCCTTGAACTTTCTCTGTAGATCAGGCTAGTCTGGAACTCACAGAGATCCTCATGCATCTGTCTCTTGAGTGCCTCTCAGTTTCCAAACTGGTAGTTTACTTCTGCACAATGATTTGCTATCTGTCATCTCATACTAGAATGTCAGCTCCACAAGGGCTGTGATTGTCTTGTTCAGTGATGTAGTTCCAGGTCTCATGACAGTGCCTGCCACACAGTAGGCACACAAAAAATATGCCTACTTTTGGATGACTATCTTAAGAAATTATACCCAATTCAACAATGCTACTTAAGTAAGCTGAATATTCCATTCTCATGCAAAATGCCCATATTTGAGGTAACACCAACATGGTACCTGAGTATAATGGCCATCAACACTAATGCAAACCCTCTGTTGAGTCTCCCTGACAACTGAAATGTGGTACTTTTTGCCTACTGATTCCTTAATTTGCAGTCTGAGAATTTCTTTTTTTTATTTCATTCTTCAGTACATCTCTAAGTGCTTTCTAAAAATTACATGGCATGTCCCTTAGATAAACAAATTATTACAAATTATTTTTTTAAAGGGGAGAAAGGTTTTTCTCTCTGTTTGGCTTGCTATAACAAAGTACTGTAGACTGGGCATCTCTGATATTTCATGTTATCTGTCAACTTAGCATAGTCAACTTAGATGACTTGGAAAGAAAAAACAGATTAATTTAATATAACTCAATATAAGACTACTTTGAGGCCTTTGCACATAGTGTTCCTTCTTTGTGAAATAGTCCATTGTCCTCATACAACTACCTCATCACTCAAGATTGCCTTCAGATAACCCTCTGATGCCTACTTTTAATGATACCACCATCTATAAAAATTGGTTTGCCTGTCTATAAAGATTACACCCAACAACTTTTTTACCAATGTATACTTCTAGCACTTCAAAAAATAGATGCACCTAACCAGACATGGTGGGGGTGGGATTACATTTTTATAATCTCAGCACTTATGATGGTAGAATCAGGAGGCCAAGGGATTACATTTTTATAATCTCAGCACTTAATGATGGTAGAATCAGGAGGCCAATCTCAGCTACACAGCAAGTTCAAGACCAGCTAGGACAATCATCAGACCCATCTCAGAAAAACCAAACCAAACCAATCAAACAAGCAAAAATCAAGACAGACAAATAAAACAAACCCCCAAGAGATAGTTATATTTCTTTCCCTGAAATTCTGACTAATTACCTGACCTTTATATAACTGATACCATTCTGTATATATTTACTTTTTTATATTAATTAAATGCAAAATAATCACACACTGTAGCACTCTTTTGGTAATTTTTCCTCAAATCACTTTTGTGGTGGTCTGAATGAGAACACCCCTTGTTCTAATAGGCTCACATATTTGAATGCGTGCTCCCTGTTTAGTGAACTGTTTGAGAGGGATTAAGTTGTGTGGCCTTATTGGAGGAAGTATGTTGCTGGGGATGGTTTTTGGGGATTAAAAAGCCCATGCCAGGCCTACCTAGTTTCTCTCTCTCTCTCTCTCTCTCTCTCTCTCTCTCTCTCTCTCTCTCTCTCTCTCTCCCTCCCTCCCTCCTCAATGCCCTCGCCCTCTCCCTCCCTCTTTCTCTCATGAATCATGACGTAAAGTTCTCAGCTACTGCTCCAGCACTATGTCTACTTTCCATCATGATGATCATGGACTAACCCTCTGAAACTCTAAGCAAGCTACCAGTTAAATGCTTTATCTTATAAGAGTTACTATGGTCATAATGTTTCGTCACAACAATAGAACACTAAGACAGTTTTCCACAATTTTTATTCTCCTTGCATAACTGAAGATTTTTTAAAAATTAAAGTATTATGCATCTATTGGGTTGTTTAGTGTCCAGTTTTCAGAGCGACAATGTCAATATCAGATCTAGATATTTGAAAAGAATGAATAAGATATCGTACAGCTTGCACTAATGGGTATTCTGTACATTTTACAGTGATTTTCATTGGCTATTATTATGTTTAATTAAATGGTTTTGGAATTTTTTGTGATGGTCTTCAACTTTTAGCTACAAGAATTTCCACTACTAACTTCTACCTAATTTCCTTGACCATTTAAAATACATCAAAGACTAAGGACTTTAAAAATATACCTAGAAGGAAGGAATATGACCTCTGTGCATGTTGAAGGTTAGATAAGCCAGAGCCAACACAGCTAAGCATGAAAGCACAGCCTAGGGCTAAAGAGACCTCAGAGACTCTCTTGTAGTTAAAGGCCTTAGAAGATTCCAGGGTTGAGTGAGAAAGCCCACTGGGGTCCTTTATGGCCTGCTTCTGTGTTTTTTGGACACTAATGGCAGTCACTGAGACTTCTCATTAACTCAATACAAGGATGGAACAGAATGAAAAAACAATCTCACTGATATTCTAAGAGTACAAAGTGCATTCTACCTAGAATCATGACTTCCTGCTGTGTTTAAAAACTAGCTGCTGAGAGTACCAAGAAGGGGAGGGGGAGCCTGGGCAGTAGCAGGAGGCAGAGAGGGAAGAACAGTGAGAGGCACCAATGTTCAGCATTTCCTTAATTATTTTCTTGCTCCCTGGGCAGAGGTCTATAAAGCCATGTTGGGAGCCAAAGTTAACTTAGCCATATTTTATAAATTAGCTCCTACAGATAGTCATTTGCCAGAAGGTTGCATCCCTATTGTTTTTAGCTAAACCATGACTCCAGTTAGTCTGGTTAGTCTTCTTTGACTCTCTCAGCTCAGCAGGTGACATCCTCGAGGCCCTCAACCAATAACAGATAGATTTCCATATCAATTCTACCCTGTCTGTTACTCTCCCTCACAGGCTTGCCACATTCTTTTGTATTTCCCACCCCCTTTCCTCCCAGCTACCAGCACGGCAGAGATTCTGTATAAATATTGGCTGTAACAATAAAGCTTAGGAGGACTTGAACAGAGAGATTTGTCTTGTCCTTCCGTTCTTTGTGTTCCTGCCTTCCATTTGTTTCGTTTCTAGATTCAGGTCCACGCTGAAGACCCTGCTGGTCGGGGGAAAAAGCCACAGGATTTTTCTCAATCCTGGATTGAAGACTATCCTTGGCTGTGGCATTACAAGGGTACTACCCTTATATTTTACTGCTGGCATTAAAAAGACTCTTGAGGATAAAGGAGCATGATCTCCAAAAAGAACATGGTGAGATTTCATGAGGGACCTACAACTATAAGAAAATCTTGTTCCTGAGGCAAGTGTCTATTGAGCAGAATCCATGAAGCCAATATCAAAAATACCATGAGTTGGAAATGACATCAGAAAAAGGTTACTATGAATTTTAATAAATGAGAACTCTTACTATTGCCAATTTCTTCCATAACTAAATGAACACCATAACTAGATGAACAGAAAGAGAAAAATACTCGTGACATCAGCACTATGATTAATGGAAAAATTTTCAACGGTCATAGGAACATTCTGGCTGTAGGCATCCCTCTGCTTAAGACTTTACAATGCATTTCAAACAAAGAAAGACCTAACCAGAACAATACTGCCTATTTGATATCACTGTAATTCAGGTATTTTAGTTATGTTGGATTTCTTGTACTCTAGTAACTTGATGCTCAAAGAATAAGGTACACACTGGGTAGCAATTAGAGTGCTGTGAACACTATAGAGTCAAAGTTTTACAGCAAGACATCTGAAAATAATTGCTAAGGACTATATAGCAAATCACCACAGGGCTGGATTAGAGTCCCCACATATACAGACAGTTATTAAAGTAAACTATGTATTATTTTAGGATATAAGGCAATTACTTGGGTCCAATAAAAATATAGTAGTTGTCTTTTATACAGCTTACATCCACATGACATTTTAACATCCATTTGTGGATGTACAGGGACAGTTGACCTAGTCCCCCTGTTCATTAAGCTACTCAGGGTAGTGTGTACTACTAGAGTTTTGGTTCTATTGTCGTTTTTAAAATTTATTATTTTAAAATAGACTTTTAGTGAGAAGATTTTTAAGCCCCATAGGTTCTATCTTCTTTAATATGATTTATAACTTACACTATGTATTTTTTTAAAATTATTTTGTGCTGATAGGTATATTTGTAAGAAGTCAGGAGGTAACTTATTAGAATTAATGACTTCTTTCATCATTCTTTTGTTTTTTGAAGCTGATTTTGACTACTTCACAAATAACTATGATGCTGCAAATAATTGTGGTGAAGTTGGCAAAGATCACAAAGACGATTCAGATTCCAAGGCAACTTTCTTCCTTGGCCCTAATCTGATAAATGCTCTCTGGTTTGGGGTACCTACTACTTAGGCACTGTTCTTGTCTCCTATTTTTTTTTCAGTTTGCAACACTTCAGCTTTACTTGAAAGATATAAATCTGGTTGAGGAAAAGTTACAGAAAAGCAAAAAAGCAAATGATAAATTTAAGCACATGATTAATTTTGTACAAATAGTTTGCTTTCCTTATTTATTGGATCTATGATTTTTTTCTCTCATGGAAAAAGAATAACATTAGATTGTATGTATCTTTTAGTGTAAAAAAAAACAACTAAAGAAACTAAAATTACAGTGTTCATGTTAAGAATCAGTACAAAAACTCTCCAAATATAAAATAGTTAAATTAATTACTTGCAAGCAAGATTTAAGAGGTTCTCTATGTTAAAAAAAATTCCTGGTTATTATTATTATCACCTACTTTCCCTTCATAAACATTTAAGTTAGTGACAAAAAATACTTACCTTCACATCTCTGTGGATTATGTTATTATCATGACAGTAGCGTAGAGCTTCCAGTATCTGTCTCATGTAATGGCTGCAAAATACAAGAGAAATCTAAAACTGTAAAAAATACTTTCATTGTTAATAATGAATACATAGTGCTTCTAATTTAAAATTCTCACATTTATATTAGCTAGCCACAAACATCTTTCATTTGAGCAAACAAGACAGAATGAAAAAAATTGACAAACTTATGTGCTTCTTCAAGAAACAGAATGTTCTTCTGAGCAAAGTCAAAAGAATTCTGCAAAATCAATAAACAGCAATAAACACACTAAAGAGGCAAGACTTATATAAAACCTTTAAAGACATTTGTTAAATCTATTTGGGTAAACTGGATTGCTATGAAAGAAACTGCTGGGAGATATTGGAATGATTCTGACTAAACAAGTTGTGGCCTTCAGTCACACTCAAAGCACCTCTCTGCCTGGTGTCCATTTAGCCATGAGGAGAAGCTACAGACCTCTACAATGTGATTTCTCTTGATAACTTAATCAGTCTTTAGTTGGGGCTATTCTTGAACTAGACAAGGCTATTTATAGACAGCTGGGATCTACAGAGTCTTCCACTGGGTATAGGCAAAGAATAAAGGAGGAATCAATGTTTTTGTCTGTTTGTTTTTTAAGTTCTAACAGAGTAAACTAGTAACAGAGTATAACAAGAGCATAAATGTTGCTGTGGTTATTATGGGTTTATATCTGTATGAGACCATCTGAAGTTGAAAATATGGTAGCATCCCTAACCTATTACCAAACATTAGAGTCTAAGCTCCATTTGCTCAAAGTTAAGTATGCTCAAAATGGTAAATTAGACACACTGCATATCACCACCCCCAGGAAAACTTGTAGTTTCTATTGATTGCACATCCTTTTTATTCCAGCACAAAGCGCAAAATTGGGAAGTTAAACTAAGGAAAAACAGAAATGCCTCCCATTTTTAACCCAAGCAGCCAGTGTACAGAAGTACTCTATTCCAATATTTTAATGTATAGTATTAACTAAGCTTGGTTCAGACAGTATGTTTCTGACACTAAAACAAAACAAAGCAATTTAAATTGGAGCACTCACAAAAGACCCTGCATGTATGTTTATGACTTAAGAAAAAAAGTTTTCCTGCTTTATAACTGAAAGATTCCTATCAAGTTTCCTCTTGTACACTATAGTCTAATATGCTCATACAAATATTCCTCTAGTATACATATGGATTATTTTATGTATCATAATAGATGACAAGTTTCCTTTTAAAAAGTAAGATATACAGAATAAAAAACCACAAACTTAAAGTAAACCAACCTTGCCCCCTATATGGATCACCTCTCCATATCTGGGCCCTTAGCAGTTCTTAGTATGATACTCCACTGAGAACAGACACGTTGGGTTTTTCTGGATCAGCGTAACCTACAATTAACTTTTGTTTAAGTCAGGGGACTTAATTTACTGCTGGGGACTTTTAGTCCTTCAAAGTAGACCCTGGAGGCACTGTGATCTCCTGAAGTGGTTAACAGCAAATGGCAAAGTAGTTTGAAACTTGCAGTAAATTCATTATTATTATAGTTGTTAAGTTTGGACTTCGGCTAAATGTCAATTCAGATGTCAAAATGGAGGGTTTAAATTAGGCAAAGTGGACATGTACCCAAAAAAGCAGACTATTTTGGATACATAATACTAAAATAGCCACTTAAATTATCTTCAGCCTAGAGAAAATGCCTATCTTCTAGCCTTAAATCCCAAGGAAAAGTCAGTGAATGAGCATTTTCAAATGTGACTGACTATCATGGCACTTCACTATTTGACTAGATGTAGCTCAGGGACAGAGAGTTTGCTTAACATGCAGAAAGCTCTGGATTTAATAATCCCCAGCTGCTAGACAGGGTACTTCATTATTTCATTCAAATATGCATATATAGCAGAATCTCTAAGTCATAGAAGAAGAGAATGAAATTTTTTCCTCTACAAATTATCACATATCTAAACTAATAATCTTCTACCTCTTAGTCACAATCCTTGAAGGGTGTACATGTCAGAGAGTTGCTGACCTGACTTTTAATGAAAACACCTTCCTTTCATGAATTATTACAGTCCATATTTTCAGAAAACCTCAGAAATATGTTTCTACCAATCTTACTGAAGGATCAGAAAATTATAATTCTATACAAAGAAATAACTGTTTAAGAACTCATTTACTGTCTCTAGAACAGTGGTTCTCAATCTGTGGGTTGTGACCCCTTTGGAAAGCCTTTATCTTCAAAAATATTTACATTACAATTCATAACAATTGCAAAATTATAGTTATGAAGTAGCAACAAAAATAATGTTATGGTTGGGGGGGTCACCACAGCATAAGGAGATGCATTAAAGGGTGGCAGCATTCAGAAGGTTGAGAACCACTTATCTGAAAGGAAGTGTTTTAAGGCTAAAGATGGGGTAAAGAGAGCTGACTCATCTTACTCCGGTGGTTAACATTTGGTTAAAAACTCTAAATATTTGCTGGGCAGAAGAGAGCTTATCTCTGATATGTTCCTAGCTAAAGATTATATATGATAAATAGAACCAGATGTATTTGAGGTATGGACAGCTTCATGGATAATATAAGCCAACCAACATTGTCAGGTATAAAACAAAGATGTTTCATATTTAAAATGCTCTGTGAAGTGTGTCGAATGTCACTAGCCTTAAGAAGGGAATTTATTCTGAACCAGAGGTGCATTATTAGTTAACATGGGAAGAAGTGACATGGGGAGCTCTTGATAGCCCAGGACTCCCTTTGCCTCAGATGGGACTTTTGGTTGTTTTTATCCTTCAAATCAGTTATCAAAGCTTGCTACTAGGAAGTAGATCACTGTGATTTTAAGAGTTGGAGTCAATAACATTAGCCTATTCCTCAACTCATCAGCATTGAAAAGACAGAGGTTCTCACTAACTGGCTGTGTTTGACTGTAGTAAATAAAAACTACCCAGTTCTGTGCTTTGTGCTGTGCTGGACCACTCTTCTTGAGACTCAGCCAGTTTGAGAAAAAACAGCTTTGGTCATTTGATTATTTGCATCTCCAAGTCTTGCAGCTGGACTCACTAGACTACCCATACAAACTGAATTTCCTAATAGTAAATCACAGAAGCAGAGAGAAGAAAGTTAGAAGTCATCTGTCAGAACACTACATACCATGAGAAGAGTCTGTACACCCTGTTACTGATCTGGTGCAAGAGGGAACACAGCTAATGATGGCACCTGAGTCGCCCTGCTTTCCTTTTCATCGTTAGGGAAGAAGAGACTTTATTAAGGTGTGTCCAAACGTTTCTGAGCAATGTCACTTACTGGTCCCACTGCTGTTCTTTTTTTGCTCCATTTTGAAGAGTTCCTTTCATAAAACCACCATTTACTAGCAAATAAAAGTGGGTTTTAAAAAATCAATAAGCTTTTATATATACAGAAACATCTACCTTTCCTTTATGATTTAAGACTAAGAGAGCCCAGAAGTCATTTAACTGCATGACATCACTTCTACATGCCTATGCCAAGACCCAGATCAACTGTAGAGCCAGGATTGAAAGGAAGGAAAACTAAGAAAAGTTACCAAAACCTGAAGATGAGAGGAAAAGTAATGGCCACTATATATGCCAGGCTACAAGGTTGCTGTGTTTCAAAAAGGGAAACAAAATCACCTCCCTTTATTGAGGAAAAGTTCTAAGAATGAAAATTGTGAAATTTTGATTTTTCTTGCTTTATGCTGTTTTAATAACCATACAAAAGACTGCTAGAGGGTATAGGGTAGAGTACTTGACCAGCATGCAAGAGGTCTGAGGTCCAGGCCAATGCTCGGTGATTAAAAAATATACATGTTTCCTTGAATTCTTTAAGAAATATAAGAAATCTCTGTGTGTGTGTGTGTGTGTGTGTGTGTGTGTGTGTGTATGTGTGTGTGTGTGCGCAAAAGTCTGAGAGTTCCATTTACTTTAATAAGATATTTCACAACAATACCACAGAAAAATCAAGATAACACTGACAAGAGTATTAGAGGATGCTTTTTACTTTGGAAGCACAACAAAGAATAACAATTTGAAAATTGTGATATAAGCTCAAAAATAGAAGAGTGGGCCTTAAAAACACCTCCAATGTGATGTAGAGATCATGATACACAAGAAAAGAGAATATGTAGCTTACATTCTATCATGCGTCAGTGATACAAGTAAATAGTATAGCTAATATATTAACCCTTCACTTGCTTCTTTTTCCCAGCTCCAGGAGTATGAAAAATGCCCATATTCTTGTTCTGTGCTCTGTAGCACATCTACTTCATTATCAACAATGGAGCCTCTTGCTCCTCAGCTAATCCACACAGGACTAGAAGTTGTGGTAAGGTAGTTACATAGCTGTTTATAATTATGTCCTTCTAGGGTGCTATAGTTATAAAAGGAATGATAGGAAAGTTATAATCACTTGATATAACTTTTTCAAATGATAAAACAGTTTAGTAAATCCTTGTAGGTTTGTGAGTCTGAATCCTTCACCATATTGTGGCCAGTGAGCAAGGAGGAATGCTCTAGCTCATGTATAAAATCAGTAACCTGTCAATGCATAATTATTCTGTGATTGAATATAATCAATGCAAAAAGCTGTATTGCTTTAAGCCTATAAGCTAGTGTATGCATGACTAGTATTTACTTCTCTTGAGTCATTAGAATTTTATGACTACTGCTCTGCTTAGTATAACAGTCATTGCTTGGTTGAGAGACCACATACTGACTTGATCAGCAAAAAAATGGTGCTTTTATTCTCGTTCTTCTTATTCTTCTGTGCTTTCCTTACATTAACTGATCACATAAAAATTTAAAGTCAGTAAAAAACAAAATAAATAACTAATGAGGTACAATTTGCCAAACCCTCAAGCTTAATTGTACATGTTTCCTGGGCTACCAAACCCCTGTTTGTAGAAAGACCAAAGCCATGTTAGCAGATCCATTGTTTGCCATTCATTGTACATTTCCAGCTCCTATCAGCTTCTACCACACATAATGAAGCAGCTAAATTATCTGCAGAGGCACCAGCAGTGTGTTTGCAAACAAAAGAGCTGGTTACTTCCTGTGATTTCTTGGTCAGTTCTGTCTTTTACTTCTAGGGATTAGATGTAGATTACATACCTGGCTACAGCTTCACTGTACACAAAACCAGCATCAGCTCGCTTTACAATTTCAAAACACAGATCTGCTCCATCCATACTGCAGAGAAATGTGAAAAAGAATATTTTATTAGAAAAAAGGAACTTCCAAGATAACATTCAAAGTGAACATATAATTGTTGGGAGTTGACTGACTACGGCTGATTGTACATTATGTAAATCTCTCTTCTTTCAATAAAAAGCACAGACCAATTGTAGAAGGTATCATAACCACCTGTTGAAAACTCCACAGAAAAAGAAATTTTAGGGAGATTAAGCAAACAGAAGTATCAAATCTCAGTAATGAGCAAATCTAGAGGTGGTGGGTGTAATTTTTGAATTAATTACCAAATTCTCTATGTCAAGTAATGTAGTATTTTAAGAATACAAAGTTTTTTAAACACCATTTCACAATAGTTACCATCAATAAATGTAAATTTTAAGGTACGTGCTGTAAAAGGAAAAAATAAGCCAATACAGAATTTATTTATTTTCCCTTCCATTTCCCACATGAATTGCCACAGACACATTCTAACACATTAATGTGATGGTAATCCCTGGTATTACCTTGCCTTAAAACTTATAATAATTCTCAATTTCTCACCTTGTAGGTGAGATTGCTTTGAACTAATCTGACCAATGACATTTTAGGAAAACAGAACTGTGCATAGACTGATTTTATTATTAATTTCTTAATATGTCATTTCCTTTTCTTTTTTTTACTGGCATGTGCTTCTGTAGATACTGTTTTTCATATTTAAAACCTACCTTAATTCAAATTTTCATTCCATTCCCAGCAACAAAGAAAACCCCCTCAGTGACTACCAGCTTTTAATTGCTACCAAACTACAGTGTGCATCATAACTTTTGGGCCTTATGCAACCTAAATACACATAAACATATAGATACATACATGAAACTCATGTAAGATTACTTATATTTAAAATTATTCAAATATTAACAGCTAATATTTTCATAATGCTTCTAAAGTATTTAAAAATTCTCCAGGCCAGTTTTCAATATAATTATTGCAAATAAAATAAAGAGAAACAGAAATCCCTGGAATGGAAAGTTAAGGCACTCACACACTAGTATTATAAAATTTCACGGGAAGCATTCTGTCAGATCTCCTTACAGACTTATAATTAAGCATGCCATAAAGTCTGCATTTTGATTCTCAAATAAATTTAGTTATTGGATAGAGTGATGGGGACAGGACTCAAATCAGTCTGGTTGTGCCAATTGCTTTTCCCAATGACTACAGTTACAGTTAGGGTATGCAAAGAACAAAAATACATGGTCATAAGCTACAATAGCCCAACAAGAATATAAAGTCCTAAACCAGTTTAAACTTTCAACACATTCCGATTCAATACCAGGCAGAAGACTGAGCACACAGAACTTTAATGAACAGTAGATTACATAATTTGGATATTAGTGTGATTTTAAGCAAATGAAACATTTCCATATTTATATTTGGTCACTTTCAATGCCAAGTTGGATTCTTCAAAATGTTTATTATGAAAAAATTGTGTGTTTTAATTCTCTCATGTACTCAAGGCTTGTAAGCAACTTTGGTCATGTGCTAGAAGAGAATTCTTGAGTGGTAGTTGCTAGATGAAGGTATTTACAATAATGCTTTTCCTACCAATATTGCCAGACATATTTTAACAATTCATACTGTTACTGCTGAGTGTGAATATCTTTTCCTCTGCCATGCCCTCACCACAATGACCGCACTTTTTTTTACCTTTGTCAGAGGGGAGGAAAACAGTCATTTATGCTTGCTTTAATTTATATTTTCTTGATTACTAGAAATGCTGAGTATTTTATTTCTTTGTATTATGGGATGAAAATGGCTGTAGTTTGCTGGTTAGTTGATGTATGAGAACTAAAAAATGAAATCTCATAGTGAAGAATTTCTCTTATTTAGGTTAGTTTTCCTTTTCACTGAAATTTAAGAATAAGTGGCATTCAAAAAGATAAAGGAGAAAGCCAAATGGATTGCATAATACAGACTGAATTATGTCCTGAGAGCTAAAGGAAGATTTTTCAGACAGATCTAGGGAAAGATGACAGTAGTGGGGAGGTGGTAAAGTGATGACAAGTCAAAGTCTAAGATGGGAACTATTCTGAGAAACACCTAGGAATGACTTACTGACCAGGGATGTAGTTAGCAGCCCTGTTCTGTTTCGTTTTGCTCATATCTGAAACACTAATATCTCCAATGAGAATTTTCACACATCTACATACACACATAGGCATTTTTTGGTGTCTGTTCCTTTCCATTGACTGGTCTATTCTTTTATCTAGTCTTTTACAGTTTTAAAAATTGTAATAGCACATTGTAATATTTGGCAAAATGAAATTTCACATTATCATTATGAACTTTTTCTCCAAGTTAAACATTAAAACAATTTTGTGTAATTGTAAAATATCTTTATATTTTAACTCAGATGGAAGGAACTTTTTATATATTAACTTTCAGAATTTAATATTTTCTAATATTTTACCTCTAACTGATTTATCTCTTAATTCTTTTCGTATCTCAGTTACAGTTTTAGTGTTTTTCATATTAATTACAAATAATGGCTATTAGTTTCTTCCATAGATGGTATATGTATATATACAGCTAATTCTCTTTTCTGTCTCTCCCTTTCTCCCTCTCTCCTTTTTTTTTTTTTTTTTTTTTTTTTTTTTTTTTTTTTTTTTTTTTTTTTTTTTAGGATTGTAGATTTATTTGTCTATGTTCAAAGACACTCAGAAAATCAAATTGAAGCATTGGAAAGGGTAGACTCATTCTGAATTTATATCCTTATATGCTGTGTCGTTTCATTATGTAGGGAACACATTTGTAGTGAGGAAGCAATCTAAAGCATTTTTTTTACAGACAGAAATATACTTTTTATTAAATGTCTAGAAGTAATCAATTGCCTGTTATTTTTAACCCCTCATGATTATCAGTATTTTACATGAACTAGTACAGGAAGAATTCCTGTAGTCAATTTAAAATGAAAGTCCCATGGATCCAGAATTTACAAGACACTTCTAGTTTGCTGATGAAGTTTTCCAACGAATATCTTGGATTGTGCTTAGAAAACTAAAAGAGAAATCTGTTGACTCCTTGAATTCCAGGCTACCAAGTCCTCCTGTGACAAGTGTTTCACAAAGGCACTTACATTTTTGAAATGTGTGATACTTTTATAGATGTCTGTACTGGGGACACTTCCAAGGCCATGTCAAGATGGGCCCAACATCAAGACTGAGTAAGGTGATCCTCTAGAGGGAGAGGGACTGAAGGTTCCACTCCAAGGTGTTTCAAATCCCAAGCTGTTCAGGGGTTGTGGTTTGGAGCTTGGGACAAGCTTTGCTTTTTGCTTTTCTGTTTAGAGTACACTAATGAGTGAGTACATTCCCTGCTTGTCTTTCTGGGTTTGTGATACCCTACTCAGGAGGATATTCTCCAAATCCATCCATTTGCCTGCAAATTTTAGGATATCATTTTTTCTTTCGGCTGAGTAGTACTCCATTGTGCAGATGAACCACAATTTGTTAATTCATTCTTCAGTTGAGGAGCATCAAGGTTGTTTCCAGGTTCTTGCTATTACGAATAATGCTGCTATGAACATAGTTGAGCTAATGCCTTTCGAGTGCGAATGTGCATCTTTAGGGTATACACCCAGAAGTGGTATTGTTGGATCCTTGGGAAGATTGATTCCCAGTTTACTCAGAAACTGCCATACTGCATTTCAGACTGGCTAAACAAGCTTACACACCCACCAACAATGGAGGAGTGTTTCTCTTGCTCCACAACCTCTCCAGCATACTCTGTCATCAGTGTCTTTTATCTTAGCCAATTTGACAGATGTAAGGTGGTATCTCAAAGTTCTTTTGATTTGCATTGCTCTGATGGCTAAAGATGAAGAGCACTTTTTCAAGTGCCTTTCAGCCATTTGTAATTCTTCTGCTGAGAATTCCCTTTTTAGTTCTGAACCTCATTTTTTGATTGGGTTATTCAAGGTTTTGGGCTCTAGATCCTTGAGTTCTTTATATATCTTAGAGATCAGTCCTCTATCACTTGTAGGGTTGGTGAAAATCTTTTCTCATTCTGTAGGCTGCCATTTTGTCCTATTAACAGTGTCCTTGCATTTCTGGGATGAATCCTAGTTGGTTATAGTGGATGATATTTTTTATATATTGTTGTATACGGTTTGCCAGAATTTTGTTGAGAATTTTTGCATCAATATTCATCAGGGAAATTGGTCTGTAATTGTCCTTCTTTGTTGTGTCTTTGAGTGGCTTTGGTATTAGGGTAATTGTGGCCTCATAAAAGGAATTTGGCAATATTTCTTCAGTTTCTACTGTGTGAAATAGTTTGAGGAGTAATGGTAGTAATTCTTCTTATAATGTCTGGTAGAATTCTGCACTGAAAGCATCTGGATCTGGGCTTTTTTTACTTGGGAGGCTTTTAATGACAGCTTCTATTTCCTTTAGTGTTATAGGTCTGTTTAGGTCATTTATGTGGTCTTCATTTAATTTTGGCAAATGGTAACTGTCACAAAAGCTGTCCATTTCTTCTAGGTTTTCCATTTTTTTTTTTTTTTTTGGCAAATGGTACCTGTCCCAAAAGCTGTCCATTTCTTCTAGATTTTCCATTTTTGTGGAATATAGATTATCAAATTATTAGCTAATAATTCTCTGGATTCCATGGGGGTCTGCTGTTATGGCCCCCTTTTCATTTCTGATTTTGTTGATTTGGATACTCTGTGTTTTTTGGTTAGTTTGGATAAGGTTTTATCTATCTTGTTGACTTTCTCAAAGAAACAACTCTTTGATGCATTGATTCTTTGTATTATTCCTTTTTTTTTTCAATTGTATTGATTTCAGCTCTAAGTTGATTATTTCCTGCCATCTACTCCTTCTAGGTGAGTTTGCTTCTAATTGTTCTAAGGATTTCAGCTGGGCTGTTAGGTCTCTAGTGTGGGATTTCTCTAGGTTTTTCATATAGGCATCTAGTGCTATGAATTTTTCTCTTAAGATTGCTTTCATTGTGTCTCACAAGTTTGGGTATGCTGTGGATTTATTTTCATTAAATTCTAGGAAGACTATGATTTCTTTCTTAATTTCTTCTTTGACCCAGAGGTGGTTCAGCTGAATGATGTTTAGTTTCCATGAGTTGGTAGGCTTTCTGTAATTTCTGATGTTGTTGAACTCTAATTTTACACCATGGTTGTCTGATAGGATACAAGGAATTATTTCTATTTCTTGTATCTATTGATATTTGCTTTATGACCAATTATGTGGTCAGTTTTAGGGAAAGTTCCATGTGCTGCTGAGAAATATGTATATTCCTTTGAGTTTGGGTGGAAGCTTCTGTAAATATGTATTAAATCCATTTGCATCATATCCTCTGTTAGGCTCCTTATTTCTGTATTTTCTCTGCCTGGTTGACCTATCCAAGGGTGAAAATGGGGTATTTTAGTCTCCCACTATTAGAGTGTGAGAACTGATGTGGAATTTGAGCTATAGTGGTGTTTCTTTTACATACATGGGTACCCTTATATTAGGGGCATAAATATTCAGGATTGAAATCTCATCTTGATCAATTTTTCCTGAGATGAATAAGTAATGTCCATCCTGTTCTCTTTTAATTGATTTTAGTTTGAAGTCTACTTTGTTAGATATTAGGATGGCAACACCAGCTTGTTTCTTTGGGCCATTTGATTGGAAAATCTTTTCCCAACCCTTTAGTCTGAGCCTGTGTCTGTCTTTAAGGTTGAGGTGTGTTTCTTGCATGCAGCAGAAGAATGGCTTCTGTTTTTGTATCCATCGTGTTAGTGTGTGTCTTTTTATAGGTGAGTTGTGTCCATTGATATTAAGGGATATTAGTGACCACTGATTGATGTTTCCTGCTATTTTTTTTGGTAGCTTGTATGTATTTCCTTTCTCTGTGCTTTTCTTCTGTGGGATTATTGAATGTTTGTGGTTTCATGGGTGTATCTGGGATCCTTACGTCGGAGTTTTCCCTCTAATGCTTTCTGGAAGGCTGGATTGGTAGATAGGTATTGTTTCATTCTGACTTTGTCATGAAATATCTTGTTTACTCCATCTATGGTGATTGATAATTTTGCTGGGCATAGTAGTCTAGGTTGGCAACCATCCTCCTTCAGTGTCTGTATAACTTCTGACCAAGTCCTTCTTGCTTTCATCGTTTCCATTGAATGGCCAGGTGTTATTCTGATGGGTCTGCCTTTATAAGTAAGTTGGCCCTTTTCTTTTGCAGCTCTTAAAATTTTTTCTTTGTTACGTATGTTTTGTGGCTTGATTATTATGTAGCGAGTGGACTTTTTTTGGTGGGGGCAGTCATATCTATTTAGTGTTCTGTACGCTTCTTGTACCTTTATAGGCATTTCCTTCTTTAAGTTAGGAAAGTTTTCTTCTATGATTTTATTGAATACATTATCTGTGCCTTTGAGCTGGTATTCTTTTCCTTCTTCTATTCCTATTATTCTCAAGTTAGGTCTTTTCATGGTATCCCAGATTTCCTGAACATTTTGTGTTATGGCTTTTTTGGTTTTAGTGTTTTCTTTGACTGATATATCTATTTCAGCTACTGAGTCTTCCACTTCAGTGATTCTATCTTCCATCTCTTGGATTCTATTGGTGATGCTTGTATCTGTAGTTCTAGCTCTTTTCTTCAGATTTTCTATTTCCATCTTTGCCTCATTTTGTGCCTTTTTTATTGCTTCTATTTCAGTTTTTAGTTCCTGGAATGTGTCTTTCATTTTTTGATTTACCGTTACTTGATTTTCTTTCAAGGATTTGTTCATCTCTTCCAATTTTTTGTTTGTATTGTTTTCTATTCTTTAAGGGAATTTTTTATATCTTCTTTGAAGGCTTCAATAACCTACATAAAGGTATTTTTGGTGTTGCTTCCTTCTGTTTCTTCTTCATTGCTCTGTTCAGGTCTTGTAGTTGTAGAACCACCATTTTATTCTGGTGTTGCCTTGTTGTTCTTTATAATATTATATGTATTTTTGCACTGGTGTCTGCCCATGGCTTCAGTGGTTCACAATTAGGCAGCTCCTAGTCAGTTGTGGCAAGAGGGCTTGTGTGTCTCCTGTCTCTTCTGAGCAAGGGGTCTGCTGAATCTCTGACTCTGCTTTGGACAGGGGTCTGAATTTCAAAGCCTCAGTCCTTCTCTGATGACATAGTTTGCCCTGGAGGCTTGACCGTGCAAGGTCTCCTCTTTTAGGTGTGGCTGGAGGAGGCCCTTACAGCCAAATCCTAGTCCTGTCTGCTAGGGAGAGTCTGTGATCCAACTCTAGAGATTGACCCTGGTCCCAGGGAGCAACTCTCCGGACAGGTGGTCCAGGTGCTGGAATCTATTTACCTCTGGACAGGGTCTGAATTTCAAAGTCCTCAGTCCTTCTCTGCTCCCCTCCTTTCTTTACTGTAGTGCTGAGGATAGAATTCAAGGCCTCAAACAAGCTAGTCAAGCACTCCAATACTGAACTACACTCCTAGCTCTGGTGTTTTAGTTATTAATAAATAAAGACTTGAATATTGTTTTTATAAATTCAAAGATTCATAATCAGAAGCTGAACAAAATTATAGGTGTAACTGTAGAAATTTTCAGGCATGTTTTAGCAAGAATGACTCAGAACAATGATGACAATGAAAGTACTTTTCTATTATTAAAGCCATTTGATTATTTATAACATAATTTGATAGTAGATAAAAGCAATGTGCTAATTTTAAGTTTAATGAGATATAATAAGAACTAAAAATATTGTTATTTATACTAATTTTATTTACCACAAATAAATTTAATCTATACATATTCATAATATACACAATTCTGATATAATAACCTTGAACATTTTCGATTAAACTGATGATTCTTTTCCTTTGATACATTATTTTTAAAAACAGTGAGAAGGCTTCTTTTACTGCTCTTTTCTTTGGTTCCCATCTTGGGGTATTTTTTAGAAGTTCATTAATCTTCAAAACCATGTTTGTATTTTCCCAGTTATCTCCTAAGAGAGTGAAATGAGAGGGAGAAGAAATCTTGTATGGAAAAGGATGGGGAGGGCTTCTATACTGCATATAGAAGGAAGCCAGGGGAGCTTTGCTATAAATCATGACAAGTGGTATAATTACAAATAAATGACTTTAACTGCTCCTTCTTTCTGTCTGTATGAAACAAAAATTATTTATATAATTAAGAAAATGACCCAAAGTCAATGTACCAAACAAAAAAAGTAGGTCACAAGGTAATAACTGTGTGTATACTGAAAAGGATAAAGATAAGCCATTTCCAGTTCTGCCACTTATCCTAACCCTAACCCTAAGGATGATTTTGAGCTGAAAGAATGGTATTCTACACTATGATTTCAGAGCCATGTCACAAATTGTAACAGCAGTCTTTATATGTTTACAGTCAGTTTCTGTACCTCTCACTTAGCACACCAACTTGCTAGAGATGGCAGATTGGCATTTGTATGCAAATGACTCTTCAAGGAAAGCTGTTATAAAAAACAGAAAATTTCTCTGACCAGCATTTTCTCTGAAGATGACAAAAACAAACAAAACAAAGATGAAATTAGAAAAAAAAAAGCAGTTTACATCTTCAAAAAACAAACAGTATAGCAAGTTGAAAACAAGATCATACTTGAACAAGAAGAGGTGCTTTGGAGGTAGTTAGTGGTGGTGGTGGTGGTGGTGGGGTAGGGTGGTGGAAGTGAGCTATACAAAGGAGGCAGCTGTGAGAGGACACTTTTGGGGAACTGTGAAGTGACAGGGTCCTGATACTTCTGCACCTGGATGATCTAAGAGAAGAGACTGAAATCTTGTTTGGCAGATGTCTGAAGAGCCTGCCAAAGGCTAAACAGCTGTGTTTTGAAAACTGAGATACAGAGTACAATGTGGTGTGAAAAATTGGTAGCATAGAAAAACCTCTAAATGCTTATCATTAATTACTATGCAGGTAAAGGGTGAACCCAGAGATTTCAGCAAAGGCAAACATTTATGTTATGTTTCCTGATCATAATTCAGTTGTATTAGAAGTAAATTAATAAAACAACCATAGCCCCCCAAAAACTTTAGTAAAAGAAATCATTCTCAGTAACTTATCAATCAAGGAAAAACATAATGATAATTAGATTGATAATAAAGAGTAGGTGTCAAAACTTGTGTAAGATTGAGATATCAGCCTGGGGGTGGGATTATACACTTTTAATCTCAGCATTCTTAGAAGCAGAAGCAGCCAGGATTGCTGTCAATCCTGCCAAACTGGTTGTATTTCAGTACTCCATTTTAATAAATTGGGGCATAGTTCTAATCTTTCAGTGTAAGAAGAAGGCAATCCATGTAAAACACACACACTCACAAATATAACTTGGCCTTGGAGAAACTTTTCTTTAGTCAGCAAATTCATTGTTCATACATCACAAATACATCAATAATCAATATAACCTTTCTGAGGGACAACTTTATAGTGCTTGTCAAACTCTTTAAAATACACATGTGTTCCTTTACTTAGTTAATTTTATTCTAAAGGAAAGAATTAAGGATATTTCTCAGTTTTAATGAGAACGGTTTATCATAGTTACTAATAACAGGAATTTGGAAGCAACTGAAAATTCCAATAATAGAAGAATGCCTATATAAAACTGGCATTCACAGTAGGTAATATTAAATGATGTTCTATATTACTGATATAGATGTTCATAACATAGTAAGACACATAAGCAGATATAGGTGTATATATGTACAGGTGCCTAAGTTCCTGGATAGTAAGAGTATTAGAGTGGATACGTTGACACTTGAAACACTTTACTTCCTTTCACTTTTCATAAAGAAACAGGTATTTGTCACATGAAATCAGTACTAAACATTTAAAAATGTGAAAAGATTCCTTCAGAACACCGTTAAAGTAGCCCTTACAAAACAGTTGGATCTATCAGTTTGTGACAATGATCTGACTCCGTCATAATGAGTAAGTAGTATTAAGCTAGTATTTAGTGCATAGTTATGTGATGGGCATTTTCTAGGTGTTTTACATGCACTAATTTATTCCCTGGCTACAGGAAGTCTGTTAGTTAAGGTAGTACAAGCATCCCCCACCCCATTTTATTTAGGAGAAAACTGAGAAACAGCTCAGGATAAGTGAAAGGTCACATGATGCTCTTTCTAACTTTTCAAGGCAGGATAATATTATGTAGGCCTAGCTGGTTTTGACCTCTAATAAGGTCAGAATTCAAACTCAGGCAGTCTTACTTTGGAGGTGCATGCACTACCTCATTAGGTTTCAAAGAAGAAAACATCTTAACTCTGTGCGTCATTACTTTTCATGCCAACTATAGAGGTCCCATGGTCTAGACCAATGTGTTCAAAAGTGTGAGCACATGGAGGAGGGTCTTCAGCATGCAGAGCTCCCCGTCCTCACCCTCCTAAATGGTACATGTAAACACTATTATAGTTGACATTGTTTAAATGAATCTTCTACATATCTACAATTAATAAGCCTCTGTGTATGTGTTGATCTTTTAAGACCAAGGTCTTACTTTGTAGTCCAGGCTGGCCTAGAACTTACAGGGCTCCTTCTGACTCAGTTTTTTTTGAATGATGAGGTTATAGGTATATGGCACTATGTCTGTCTACTATATTTGATGATAAACCTTGTAATCCTTACATATACAAATTAATCTTTTGATTAAAAAATCTTAATTTTGTTTTATTTTTCCTCAAATTTATAGCTTTGTGGTCCAAATGTTGTGTAAGCAGTGTCTCTTCCTTATTTTTTGGTCCTTGTTATGCCTCTGTTTAGGATATCCTGTCTAATGTTATACATGTCTGACTCCAATACCTGCACTGATGCCCTTCATCAACTTCCTATGAACCTTCCTGTTTATCACAGCTCCCAACTCTTCTCCTTACTAAATGTGGGCTTTAAGATCCTTGTCCTATGACACTTAAGACTCATATTCCCATTTACTATTTGGTATATACAATTGAACTGCAGACAACTTTGAGGGAAAAGCAGGTCTTTTATGTTCATTATAAAACTTTACATATTGGTGGCTATTTATGAGCATTTGTTGGGATAAGTTTGTTATGCCCTGGTCGTGAGACCCCTGAAGAGACCACCAGAGATGCAAACTCTGTGAAATATAAAAGCGAGGGTTATTGAAAAGCAGTACAAGCCAAGGCAGGGACCTCATCAAGTGCACCGCTGCAGCAGAGGCCGGAGGAGGTACTTGCCCCTCTGCAAGCTCAGTTTTAAAAGGCAAAACCCGGGGGCTGGAGAGATGGCTCAGCGGTTAAAAGCACCGTCTGCTCTTCCAGAGGACCCGGGTTCGATTCCCAGCACCCACATGGCAGCTAACATCTGTCTGTAGTTCCAGTTCCAGGCAAACACCAAGGCAAATAAATAAATAAAGTTAAAAAAAAAAAGGCAAACCCTACAAAGTTAGGGGGTCTCAGTATGGGTATAATTCTGAATGGCTGGTGTTTTTTTAGAGAATTTCTAGAGTTCTTCTGCTATCTTAGTTTTTAGTTTGTCTGGTTGTTTGTTAAACCTTTTTTTTTTTTTAAAAAAAAAAAAAAAACACATATAGCCTATCTCCTGTGCTGGGACATTCTATGGTTAATCAGTTGCTATTAGATGGCCCTAAGCTGGGGACATTCTATGTTGGGATATTCTGACTTTGTACTTTATATTTTGTCAGTAGTTCTGAGAATTCAAAACTCAGACCTGTTTCAAGCTGGGGGTTGGTGCTTGCTTAAGATGGAGGCACTTCCCTGGTTCTTTATTTCCCCCTTTTGATGTGCCTGATGGAACCCAATCATAAGTTTTGGATAGTTACCTCATAAGTATCTCTTTCTATGCCTCTTTTGGTTATAGGCATATAGCCTTGAGTTTTCTGTACCACATAGTTGGATTGTGTCTAATTGCTTTTTTATATATAGGCGTAGTCTATTTATGACAAAGGGCCCAAAGGTGATGGTCAAGAAAAAAAGAGTATCAAGAACCCCGTGAGAGATAAGAACAAGGTAATGAACTAAGAGGACTTGGAGTACTAATTCTTGAACTAGCTCTAGCTTTATTTATTTATTTTGGCCATTGATTTTTGTTAATAACTTTTGAGTGGTCTACATAGAAACAGCACTCCTCACCTAGTGCAGTGCATAGTCCTTTGTCTTTTATGCCAGAAAGTTTTTGTTTTTTGTTTTTGTTTTTTTTTTTTTTTAAAAAAAAACCTCAGCATTTTAATCTGTTATGGGCAGGGAACAAAGGGTGATGTGTTCTCTTCCATAACTGCTTTAAGCTCATGCTAGGGTGTTGTTGTCAGGGCCTAAAAAGGCTGAAAGGCTAGTAAAAGACTGGACAATGGGGCATCTGTCAGAGGCATGTAGTTATCTGACACAATTGTGGAGACAGGAAACATGAGCTTTCAGCAAGTCTAGAGTAGAGCTTGTATTCTTTTGGATCAAGTTGTGTATGCCAGCCAAGTGAAAATCTGTTGAAACATGCTAAAACTAAAAAGTTAAAATTCATGTATGTATTTGTAAATTTTAGGCCCATTTTTTTTCTTCTTTATTTTGTATTTATCAAAAAAAAAAACAGTAAAAAGAATTTAAAAAAAATGCCGAAGAGTTAACAATAACTATACAGAGGATAATAATCATAAGCATGGCTTATCAAGGGTGGAAATGCAAATAAGATTACTACACATATATTTTCTTTGTGTTCAGCTATCCCTCTGAATTTTTTTTCCATCCCTGTATATCCTTATTGAAGGTCTCTTCCCCCTCCCACCACATCTGATCATTTTTCTTCTCTGCAACTCCCCATCCCCTCCCTTGGCAGGGAGCCGACAGTCCTATGGTCACACTGGCCCAACAATGCTTGGATCAGTCTTCACTCCCGGCCAAATCCAGTTTTGTCCCCCCTCCC
>PVIH01017719.1:0-40911 GCA_004025045.1 Sigmodon hispidus
CTAAAAAAAAAAAAAACAGCTATCAAGCAAGAATTATAGTTTCAATAGCTAGTCCATTTGTAAAATTTAGCAAAATTAAAGAAAATAATCTATCATCTATCTTATCCTTGTAAATTCAATGTTTCATATCTTATTTACCTTTTATTATAACTAATAAAAACTATACTTATAAATATCTAATCTTCAACTCCATCAAAAAACACAGAAGGATATAATATTACCTGAGTAAACACTAAGTATGCAACAAGTAACTTCCAAATTCTGGAAATGACAGAGATGACATCTGTCTGCCTGGACAGTACCCAAAGTTCCTTTGTAATGGTGGGGCATTTATCTTCAGCCTATAGGCCTAGCTCTGGCATACCTTTCAGTGAAGCAGGAAATGGGAAGGACTGTTCCACATATTTTTGCATAATCTCAGTCACTTTTCCCTGTGTCCTGCAGAATGTCTGGAAGTCTCTGTGAGGCAAGAACCTGAAGAACCATCGCAGCTTGTTCTGTCAAAGTTCAAGGGTCAGTTTCCTATGGGTCCTGCATGTCCAGTTTATACAGCATACTGTCAAGCAGTTAGCAGTTGAGATAAGAATAGTTTCTTGTCCAATGGCTAACTTTTGCCACAAAGAAAGTAAACTCCACATGGAGTTTCTTTGATTCTCTTGACATAGATTGGTGCTACCAGGAGAAGACATGTCTTACTGTCCAGAAAAGTCTAAGTTCTTAAAATATTTTAAATGTCATATTCTGTAGATCTTTAAAGTGTTTGAAGATCACCTAATTAAAATATATCTTTTTATATCTAAAAAAATCTAACTAACATGATTACAAGTTTGATTATCATAGATGATTAACTCTTAATCTATATTTTAATTATATATAACAATTTTAAATGAATCACATGAACATAATACCTTAAACAAGAGTATAAATATACATATAGCATAACAAAATTGACCTTAAATTTGTATCAATAAACCAAAACCAGTACCAGTATAAAGTATTTTGAGATTAACAGCTGTTTTTTTAATCAATGTAGATTTAATAATCTGTCTTTTTATCCTATTATATCTATATCTCCCCCTGTTTTCAAACAAGAACTTTTAATCTAATGATCCTTGTTCAGCTTTCTTCCTAAACATAACCAGTAACAACTTATAACCAGTCACACTAAACAATGACAATCATCTATAACCCCTTGATAGATCAAACCCCCCCACCTCACCTTGCTAACATGTTCATATAATCACACACACCTACTCACAATTTAAAATGGAAACATACGTATCTTTAAAAATAATAATGGGATATGGATGTATATCAGTGGTGGAGGACTTACATGGTATTCACAAGGCTGTGGGTTCAATCTCCAGCACCTGAAAATAAAAATAATAGTGAAGATAATATTGTAATGTAATGTAATGTCTCCTCTGTGACTGTCCTTTCAGTCTCATGCATACGTAATGATCCTTTGAGAAATTCTCAAAGGAGCTGGAGAGATGGCTCAGCCATTAGAGGCTAGGCTCACAACCAAAAATATAAGAAATTCTCAGAGGTGCTAAGAAGATTGACACAGAATTGTAATGTGTTGATTTCTTCTGAGTCTGAACTATCAGTGCAGTAACATCCTCTTTCAATGACCAATTGCACTGAAAACATCTCAGGGACTTTTGCTCATGTGAAGGAAATGAAATCCTTGCTCTATACTACTACTGCTACTGTGAAACTTGAACTCACTTGCTTCTCTCTCAAATCAGAGCTTCTCCTATGTCAAGTACTGCACTGAATCCTGGGAAAGTAGCAATAAATAAGGTGATGAAGCCCTTACTCTTAAGGTAATCCAGAGGTCTCGAATTCTTATAGAGACAAACATGCAAATAGTTACAACACTTGCTAGAAGATCGTGTGGGAGCTTAAAAAGGAAAGAAAATTCAACTTTAGAAGGTTTCTGTATAGATGTTTATATTTAAAGTAGACCTTAAGGAATGATTAGGCATTGAACAAGAAGAGATAGAGGCCAGTTTATAAATTGCAGTAGCTTATGACTGTATTTGGTCTGTGTGACTTTTGATAAAGAATTTCACCAAAACTGTGAAAGATAATAAATACAAGACCAAGTCTTACAATTTTGTTTTTGATGATCCAGTCTTACTGTTAAATTTATCCTTAAAGTTGCTTTATTTTAATTTTGTATGAAAGGTTTAAATTGATGTGATATCTGATCACCTTAACATCTTACAGAGCTCTTTTTGTTTTGTTATGGTCTGGCCTGAAAACCTAGCAGAAATGGTTTTGGTTTATTAGCCCATATAACCCATGAGTTTATATAGCTGACTTCTATGTCCACCATTCTGTGTGTGATAGATAATCTTAGGGAAGAGGGAACCTCAGCTGAAGAATTTCCTCTGTCATATTGGCCTGTGGGTATACCTCGGGGCTATTTTCTTCATTGATAATTGATGTAAGAGGGCCCAGCCCAATATGGGCAATACTATCCCTCGGCAGACAGATGGTGTGATCCAGTGGGCAGAATTTTTCTGTAGTTTCTGCTTCATTTATCCTCACTTGTCTTTAGTTTCTACATTGGCTTCTCTCCATGATGAACTATAACCTCAAAAATCAAATAAACTCTTTCTTCTCCATTTGCTTTTGGTCATGGTGCTTATCACAGCAACAGAACTCCACTGCCCAAGGTCTTGCCTGATACCCTTCTAGGCTTTTGTTGTATGTAATAAGATTATGTTATGTTGCTACTGTTTCCTGTCATTGTAAATATTTGTCCTGCCTATGGGTTTAATAAAAGCTGATTGGCTAAAGGCAGACAGGAGGTGTGGGCAGGGCTATCAGGCTAAGAAAACTCAGGAACATCTCAGAGCAGAGTCAGATGCCACAAAGCTGCCAGAGAGACAACACAGATGCCAGGAGACACAGAGGAAAGAAGCTGAAATGCTGCTCTGAGAAAAGGTACTGCGCCACATGGCTGAACAAGATGGGTTGAGTTCAAATGAAGGAGTTAACAAGTTATATGCCTGGGCTCTAGGTCAATCAGCATAAAAATAATATAAGCCTGTGTGTTATTATTTGAGGCTAAGTGGGGCTGAAAGTGGGACCAAAACTGATCCAGGCCTGGAAAGTCCAGGCCAGAAACATTATACAACAAATGGTGCCCAACATGGATTACTCACATCCACATAAGATGTCTTACATATGTTTATGCTATGGAATATTTGTTTTAATAATGCAAAAATGTATTGCATTATCTTATGTTGTATTTGTCAGTGAAGCTGTGTTATTATGCTTGTTTAAAATATCTAGTGGTCTAATAAAGAACTGAACTGCCAATAGTGAGGCAAGAGAAAGGGATAGGCAGGGCTGGGTAAATAATAATAGGATAATAATAGGAGAAATCTGGGAGGAAAAGAAGAAGAAGCAAGAGAACAAGGAGAA
Source organism: Sigmodon hispidus (assembly GCA_004025045.1). Taxonomy (NCBI): domain Eukaryota; kingdom Metazoa; phylum Chordata; class Mammalia; order Rodentia; family Cricetidae; genus Sigmodon; species Sigmodon hispidus. The sequence continues at coordinate 3,442 of PVIH01017719.1, forward strand.
GGGGATGCCGGAGACCAGCCACCTAGACACCCACCGAGCCACCCAGCCAGCCACAGGGTAAGAGTGAAAGACAGACAGAAGAAAAGGAAGAAGCTCAGAGGCAAAAGGTAGATGGGATAATTTAAAGTTAAGAAAAGACATAAGCTAAGCTAAAACCAGGCATCTATCAGTAAGAATAAGCCTCCATGTGTGATTTATTTGGGAGCTGGGTAGCAGACCCCTCAAAAGAGCTTGAGAGCCAGAAGAGAAAAGAGTGAAATCAACCAACAACAGACTTCTCTGATCTACACTCCTCCTTCTTAAGGTGCAGACTGTTCTCTGACCATTTGTCTACTGGGCTTCTACCTCCTATCAGGAGAGGATGAGAACTTGGTCCAATCCAATTTGGCTCACTGATTTCTGATTGAAACCAGCTATGCCCTCTAGAACTATGGCTTACTCAGCTGCAGGTCCTGTACTCTGGGCAGCTGACTGAAACTTCCCTTTGTCTCAGAGCTCACCAGCACACACTTCCCTATTGGCTTCAACTTATTACTCCACCAGGCTTCAGTTCACCCTTTGACTTGCAGAAGACAAAGAACATGGCACCATGTTTTATATTTCTGCTCAAAAATATTGGATGTACACTCTAAAATCATAAATGAGTGAAAGCTAGGCAGAAAAATAAATAAATAAAATTTCAAGCACAACCCATCTGTAAAATATTACTAATGACAGCCTCTTTAACTTCCCATTAAGAGGGCAGTATAAGCTGGGTTTTCAGAGAGGATACATAAGCCAACTCTTTGTTAATTAGCCTAGAAGTATTCCAATTATAGAAATGATTAGCCCTGAAAGATTATATATTCTGTTTACTTTCAGGGTGAAATATACCCTAGGTTTGCATATTGCTTTTACTTTGAAGGTTGGATTTAGGTATAAATGATAGTCAATAGCCTATGCAAGCTAAATGGGTTTAGATCAACAAAGAAAACCTGTCAAGTTCTGATATAAAAGGCACAAGTGATAATAGCTACGCCAGTGTGTTGAGTTTCAAATTAAAAGTTTTAATTGTGCTTGGGACAACAAATTGACTTTGAAAGGAAGTCCTTACACGTGGAAATGGTGGTATTTCACATGAACATATGATGGTTGGTGCAGTGTCTCCTGGATTGTACCCCTCACACTTGTCATTTCAGACAGCCACTAACAAATCAGATGGTAGTGTCAGTCCTCATGAACATCATTCTCAGGAAAAAAAAATTTTTTTAATTTTGACTCTTTGATCTCTTTGTTCCAAAGTTAGATATCTTTCAGTTTTACAAGTATAGTAATCCTGCTTTCCACCACCTGGGTACCAAATGGTTTTTTGATTTAGTATTTTTTAAAATGTGAGAGACTCCTAACTTGCTATTTTAAATTTGTTCTCAAAATTAGAGAAAAAAATAATTATGGAAATCCTCACCAATGCATGACTAGCATTTGGTAGTCAATACATGTTAGATATCCTGTAACTCGTGCTTGTGAGCTTTGAATCTCTATAAGCCCCTAGGGCTATCATGGATTTAATCTTAAGAAATAGAAATGTTCATAAACATATGTTTGATCAAGAAAATAATTTTCTCAGGGGAGTGTTTCAAAGAGGAACACTAATTGTGGTAAATGTCCTATCGCATACTGTCAATACTCTAGAAGGTCTTTGGAGGAGAAGTAACAATGTTCACAACCCCAAGGGCAAGTGTTTTCCATTGCAAAATAGGATCAGATTCACTAGTGTTAACTGTCAAGACCACAGAGAGTAAACAAGGAAACTTACACTTCCACAAGTATGTCTGCATGTCTGCGCACTGAGGTCCTTTCCTCCCACAGAAACGTTAACCTTTGTGTAGCAACTGACCCTGTTGTCCACTCTCTTATATTCTTGTCTTGAACCCCACCCCACCTCTGCTTTGGACTAGACTGAAAATATACTCACTTATTTCTCCTATTAATTCATTATTTTCTCTTTGACTAATACTGCTCCAGTTTTGTTGTATGTTGTTTCTGGCCCAGACTTTCCCGTCTAGCTCTGAGGTTCTGACTTGCAGACTCTCTGTCCCACAGAAACACACAGATGCTTACATTAATTTTACACTGATCGGCCTAGGGCCCAGGCATATAACTTGCAAACTCTTTACCCTTAAACTAACCCATCTTTCTTATCTTGCTCAGCCATGTGGCTCAATACTTTTCCTCAGAGCAGAATTTCAGATTCTTTCCTCTGTGTCTACTGCCATCTCCTCATCATGTGTTTGTGGCATCCCTGTGGCATCTCTGCCCTGCTCTGAGATGTTCCCAAAGTTTTCTTAGTCTGGTAGCCCCACCCACACTTTCTATCTGCCTTTGGCCAATCAGCATTTTTTATTAAACTAATAGGCAGGACAATTATTTACAATGTACCATAATCCCACAACACAGTTTTAAATTCTTGACCTAAGAATTCAGGTATTCACTGAGGTCTTTTTTCTTACAGATCTATTTTCAGGAACACGCTTCTGTATCTTGCAAGTTCCGATTTCTCTGAAGTTTCAAATCTGCATTTGCAGCCTCATTTTGATACTGGTGCTGTTAGGAAGCTTATTGGACAGTCTCAGGCCTGAAAGACAGACGCAGCCCTCTCTCATAATCAACATCCTATATAGCCAAGGATGGGAACAGTAGGGCTCTGATTACCAGTTAGATAAATGAGACCAAAGTCCTATCTCTGGCCTTAGAGTCATGACATCCGAACTTCCCAGAATGTCAATAAGAGATAACCCTCTACACCTGGTTTTGTAGTCCTACATAGGAAGACCCCTCTTTTTCCATCCTCCAGTGCCCAATAACTGACACAGAGACTCAATATTAATTATAAATGTTCAGCCAATAGATCAGGCTTATTACTAACTAGCTGTTGCAACTTAAATTAACCTGTGTTTCTTATCAGAAATAATAATCCATGAGCCATGTAGCTTGTTACCTCATTTCATATACAACCTGCTTTCTCTGTGTCTGGCTGGCAACTCAACAGACTCCTCCCATCTTCATCCCAACAGCCTTAGTTTGGTTGTCTGGCCCATACTTCCTGCCTGGCTATCAGTCAACATTTTAAAAAAAAATATTTTTATTTTATGTGAATTGGTGTTTTGCCTGCATGTATAACTGTGTAAGGGTGTCAGATCTTGGAATTACAGACAGCTGTTAGCTGCCATGTGGATGCTGGCAATCAAACTCAGGTCCTCTGGAAGAATAGTCAGCGCTCTTAACTGCTGAGCCATCTCTCCAGCCCTCAGTCAACTTTTTAATAAACCAATTCAAATGACAAATCAATACAGTATACAAAAGGATTATTCTACAGCAGCCCTAACTCTTAAGAGCTTTACATCTGGCAGCAGGCTTTCTGGTAAAGGACAAGGACATATTGTCATCTCCTTTTGCAAGAATCAACCCAAATAGGCATGTCAATCACTGGAACAGAACATTATCCCTTGGGAAAGACTGTCTGTTTAGAGACTTTAAAAGTCATATAAAGCCTGCCTCAGATGTAGTTCAGCACAATGATGCCTTTAGCATTGTCCACTCTTACCCCTTGAGCATATGCCCTGACCTTCATCAGACATCCTTTGGCCTTTGTCAGTTCTTGAGAGTGGAGTTTCTAAAAGTACCAGTCCTTACACAAACACATAATACCTATGCTAATGGTCTCGATGGCTACTTTCCAGTCTCATCCCTTCAGTGTGTGTTCCCTTTATCCACATGCTCTGTGGGTCTCATTTCAATTGTTTTTAATGGAGATCATGAGAACTAAGGAGCTACAGAAAATCCAGACCAAGATCTCTCTATATTGTTATACCTTGAATTCAACATATTGGGTAGACTTTAATTATTTAGTATTTGAAGAACTGATCTGTTTTTAATGTAAATTATCTTTGAATCTAAGTCCTGCACTTAACTCCCTAAATCCAAATTATAATGTGTAATTTTTCATACTGTAGATTCCTCTTCCCTAGGATCAGCATTTTAACACAGACCCCATCTTTTCACACTTTTGAAACTTGCAGTAACCTGAAAACTTTACCTTCTCTTATTCTAACACCAACTAAAATTTTTGCCAGAAGAATAAGTAGTGGGCAAAGAATGGTCAGTGTTTTATCGTCTTTTATTGCTTTGATAAAATCATCCAAAACTCAAAGTTAAGTGTAAGTCAAAGAATAATATTAAATTAAATAATATTAATATATTTAATAATAATTTTATTATTTATAGTAAATAATAAATATTAAGTAAATTATATCAAATCACTTGGTAAGATTTATTTTTGTTTTCCATTTTTGGGTCTTATCTAATTTAGTCTGTCCTCTAACTCTCTATAGCTAGAAGGTAACCTTGAACTTCTGTTTCTTCTGCCTTTACCTGCTGAGTGGTGTGCTTATAGGCATCATCACCATGCCCAGTTTATAAGGTGCTTGGAATTGAGCCCAAGGCTTCATGCATGCTGGACAGGCACTGTATAGCTGCATCCCCTGCTCCATACAGTGACTCTGCTAAAGAACTTTTCATGTTTCCAGGTATTTAATGACATGACATAAAAACATCATCTATACAAAATATATGATTCCCAATTGTTTGTTTTCCATAACATTTAATGAATTATTTCATCAAGTTGCCAACTAAAAGACAATTTAACATAGTTTTTAGTACTGTAACCTTACATTTTAGTGAATTAATTGGGGGAAGTATAAAGAGATGACTGTTAGTGATATAATAAAATTTCTTCTTGATGTAAGTTGTTATTTATAGACTCAAAGTTTCTCAAAACTTATAAGATTCAATACTGAGATATAACCTATTCTCAGTATTTATTCTAGAAATTAGTAATGTTTATCCACAGACACCTAAACCAGTGGAAAAAACTGGCACTATGAAAGGATGTGGATCTTCACTGAAACACTGACTGTTATTAAGACATAAGCTCTCATAAGAATTGATTATATTTACTTGATAGAACTTTTTTTTTTTTAAAGTGAGTGACTTGTGAAATTTCACAGTCTTTTTTTTTAAACTTTATTTATTTATTTGCCTTGGTGTTTTGCCTGGAACTGGAACTACAGACAGTTATTAGCTGCCATGTGGGTGCTGGGAATCGAACTCGGGTCCTCTGGAAGAGCAGACGGTGCTCTTAACCGCTGAGCCATCTCTCCAGCCCCTTGATAGAACTTTTTAAATGTATAATCTGTTGTTTTCATTGATCATATGGAGCAATAAATGAACCTGCACAATATAATTTTATAATTAGATTATATGGTTACAGAAATGAACACACAAGCTCAGCTTCTGTTTGTGCTGTGGTATGAGGAAGAGATAGATAATAAGCATCTGAAGATAGAATCTTTGTGAAAAATTAACCAGGACAAGTTCAAAAACAAAGGGATAAGTGAACTAACCACCAAAGAAAAATTTGTTCATGTTTATTCCTTTGTTTGTTTTGAGACAGGGCTTCTCTGTGTAGCCCTAGCCTGGAACCCATATGTAAACCAGACTGGCCTCAGATTTAGAGAGATCCACCTGCCTCTGCCTATTGAGTCCTGAAATAGAGGTAAGCACCACCACACTGGGCATGCTCATAGGTTTTTTTGGTTTTGTTTTGTTTTGTTTTTAAAATAATTTATTTTATTTTATGTGAATTGGTGTTTTGCCTGCATGTATAACTGTGCAAAGGTGTCAGATCTTGGAATTATAGACAGTTGTCAGCTGCCATGTGGATGCTGGGAATCGAACTCAGGTCCTCCGGAAGAACAGTCAGTGCTCTTAAGCACTGAGCTATCTGTCCAGCCCGATTTTTTTGTTTTTTAAGAGGAAAACAATATCAAATCTTATGATTTATATCAATTGAGATTCCTTCAAAGCAGGATACATATAAAGGAATATTCTATAGGATTTTTTCTCATTAGTGTTTATATTTTTATTTGCAATTACTTGAGCTTACAGTAGATAATTTAGTGCCAGTGAATACAAAATATATAAATATTATTTCATATACATTTCTGTATTTCATGAACTTCAGTTGGAAAAATCATCTTAATATACTATGACGACAAACGGAAGGGAACAAGGCTAGAAACCAGAAGTGGGATGAGGTGGTGCATGGGACCAGACAATGGCTACCCAGAGCACAGCAGGACAGTGAAAAGGTATAGAAAGAGAAGAATCTAAGAAACAATTTGGAGATATAATTAACCAACTACAATAAAGAGATGGGATGTGGTGGTATGAGAGCCAATGCTTGGATAACAAAATAATTAGATACTTTGTTACAGAATGCAAAAAAACACAAAGAAGGGGTGGGCTTGGAGTATGATTTGGAGCCTAAGTCTGTGCGTGCCCTTGTACGTTCATATGTGTGGACCTAAGGAAAAAGAGGTTCGGACTAGAGGTGTAAACTTGGCGGCCTTAATAGTTTATCACAAAAGATCTCTGGAACTGAATGCAGAGCCTAAATGGTACCCCACAAGAAGAGATGCAGAGCATGGCATGGAACTAATAGATGTTTCTGAAAGGAAGTACTGAGCTGTGTCCATGCTATTGAGAAGGAAAAGCAGATAGGGAAGACTAGGCCAGCTTTGTTTCAGAAAAAAAAAAAATGAAGACAAAAGCAATGCTGAAGTAACATTTAGTAACATTTAATAACAACTAAAAGGTTGAGTGTGCACTAATATATAAGCTGTTACTAAGTAATATACCTTCATTTTCTATGTAGCAAAGAAGTGTGTGACTAATTTATGACTTGAATGTAGCATCTTTATGCTTTAAATGATCAAATTTTCCCTTGAAAGTATAATTGTATAGTAACTTTAATCTTATCACTAATAAGACTAACCATAATTAGTAGATAAGGATGCCTACTTAGTATATAGCATTGCATTAATCAAGAGCAGAATACTGAAACAACCATGTAACCAGATTTCAGAGCATTGTAGAGGAGTTAGGGCATCCTTGAAATATACTACTATAGATCAAAAGATGGTACAGTACATACCATCAACATATCTTTTTCCTTTAACATACAAATATGAATAAATATTTTTATTCTAGAGCCTATAGGCTCTTGATGCTGCTGCATGTTCTCTCTCTCTCTCTCTCTCTCTCTCTCTCTCTCTCTCTCTCTGTCTGGCAGTCTCAAGTAGCCTAGGCTGACGACCCTCAATTTAATATGTAACTGAGAATGACCTTGAAACTCTTTATGTTCTTTCCTTTGCCTTTAGGCATATGCTGCCAAGTGTAGCTATTCTCACAGCTTTTGATATACTATCTATGGGATGCTGGTCTAAAGCTTTAGTGGCCATATCTGCTCTTCTCCTATGATGTCATCATTTTCTCCAGCAATCATTTATTTAAGAGAAAAACACAGATAATATCAGATAATCTACAGAGAACTTACTTAGATAGATTTGTGTATTCAATTTACTATTCAGTTTATATATAACTGGGTCTTAATGGAGTCCAGAGGGAAAGCTAACAGACTACTTACTCAAATGTGATTCTCTTTTCTTGGCTTCTCTTTGCCTGTGGTCTTGAACTGCACCCCTGTCTTCCTTTTTAACCTCTTGAGTGTAAAATGCATAATTAGAGAGGAATCTGAAATCGTCTTACCTCTTTTTGGAGGAGCTGTGTAATTAAAAAGTTGAGAATCTGCTCAGATATTTGAGGAGCACAGATTATACTGAACAATCCACCTTTAAAATTAAATAGAATGTTATAATCATAAATAGCTCTGCCTTGCAGTCATTTCTGTAATTCTATCTAACATTCATATTGTCGTTTGATTAGTTAATCATCCATTTTCAAAGGTGTGAATGTGTTTTCACACTTCTGCTAAGACAGTGTTAACTATGAAACTATAGATAGCAATAGAGATTAATTATCCATTGCACAAGTTCCCACACCTGTGCTTACCAGACAGAGGAAGAGGGTGCACATCTTAACACAGGTGTGATTTCAGAAACTGGGGGGAGAGGCTTGGTCAAATGAGTTCAAGGCGTACTTCCAGTTGACATGTCTTTAAATGTTAACTGCTTTCCACTTCAATTCTATTTCATAAAACAATTGGATAGTTTGGTGCAAGTCTTTAGCTGTGAGTGAATGGAAGGAGGCATAAAATTTATGGGATTTTAACAATTGCTCTAGCTTCAGTAGAGCAAATCCAGAAATTAGGAACTCATTCTCTGAAATATTAATTAAATATAGTAAGCATTCTAGAAGTTGAGTAACTCAAAATAACAATAATAATTGGATAGCTTGTAATCATTATAGTTATAATAAGCTCTCTCCAATTGGCTTTTGATTTCCCCAATGATGAACTCTGTTAATTTAGAATCTGGCTCACTGAGTCTCAGGGGAACTGACTTTCCTGTCTCAATGAATTAGCTTTGATGTGTAGGGTAGCATGCCTGAAGAGAGGAGCTGAGAGCAGAGCATGGCGACACATGCCTCTCCTCCCAGCACTAGAAGGATGACGGGAGGATGGGCCGTTCAAGGACAGCTTCGGATGCATAGTAAGTCAGAGGCCATCTGGAATACATGAGCTCCTATCTGGAAGAAAGGAAGGAAGGGCAGAATGGATGAGGACTTTAACCACATTCATAGACGCCCAGCCACTACTCCATCATGAAAGTAAGGAGTCCTAGACCAGCATTAGGTTTGGTCCTGCACTTACACAACGGGACTGACACTGAAATGAACTAAGGTGTCCTCCTCCTCTCAGTCAGAAAATGTCTTCTCCATGTCAGTTCTTTCTTCTCACTGCAGCTCTTCTGGGTGCCTGCATTCTCCCAGTGTGTCTTTACATGAACTCAGGCGAATGAGATCTTTCCTGTCCTCAGTTGTAAATGCATAGCCCCAAATTACTGCTTCTTTCTTGATTTGAGTTTGACACTAGGCAAGCTGATGTTAAGGGAGCAAGGTTTGTAGAAGCAGGAAAGTGAGATGAGAACCAAATAATCACATGGTTGGAAGAAGGAGCCTAACATTCTAATTTTACTGACTATGTGGGTAGCCTCTCATGTGATATCTTTGCAAATGGGGAAATCAACATATTTAATTACTCTTCCCCAATCTATATTTGCAACATCATGCTAGTGCATAGAATGGCCAACATTTGTTAGTGTGACTCCAAAGGTCAAAATGTCCACACCTTAGGATATATGAGTTAATCAGACACCTCCTGAGAATGCTCAGATCAGCAGTATCACTGACATGTCCACAGCCTCAAAAAAAAAAAAAAACCCAAAACAAACAAACAAACCCCAGCAATGTATAAGAAAAGTTGGTTTCAAATAAGAGTATGAATTGAAATATGACCAAGACCAGAGGCTCCTTTCTGTAGAAAAGATTTTAGAAAAGTAGCCTTCATCTTCTCTGGACCTGTCTCTGAAGAAAGGGAAGTACATCACCTTCACAGATTTACTCCAATCCTACAGTTTGTCCAACAAGACATCTGCAAAGGAAGAAGCACCAAATGATAGAGGAAACATGGGTGTGGTCTGGGATGTCTTTCCTGAAACAGGCCTCAAGTGCTTTGATCAGCTCCAGAAGCAGAGAATGTATCATCAAGCCCACCACACACACTATGAAGTGTGCCCAGTAGAATCAGCGTCTACAGGCCTTCTTGATACAAGACAAAAATATGTTTTTAAGTTACCCTAAATCATAGTTGGTTCCAAAAGAATGATTCCCTGAAGTGTTGAAAAGATGACCTTTCTCCTGTTTTCATGATTCTGGAGGTGGAACTCAAGACCTTAAAAACAATCAGCAAGTTTTCTTCCACTGAATAACACTTGCAGCCCTAAAGCATATCACAAGGCTGGCTGGCAACTCAAAACTCCTCCTGCCTTGTTCTCTTACTGACTGCTGGCATGCATCACTATAGCTGGCTCTATTCCTTATAGTAGTGTAAGTCAGAGAAGACCTTGTGGATTACCTGCATCTGCATTGCAGCCCTCTGTTTGGGACATTCTCCAGATTAGTACTGAGACCTGCTTGAATCATGCAAAGATTTAGGAATGAAGATCAGTATTGTCCTAAAGTAAGCTCTCATGCACCAGTGCCTTCCAAATCACTGCTCATCATTCACAAATACCATTGACCATAGTGGTCATCTGTCAAGCTTCCACCTTTTAGTCATTGATGAACTGCACGGGTGGCAACTGCCTCATAAGATTATACCACCTCATGAGGCCATGTAATGACCCATCTCAGAGACAATCCCTTTGTTAAATAACATACAGCTACATCTGGGGGTCAATGACAAAATCAAATTATCTCTGTTAGTAGATCTCAGGTCCACCTGTTGTGTTTGTTATTGTGTTCTTCAAATAAACTCTTTGCATTAAGATTCCTATAGGAATAATGACAAATACTATCATTTATATTATTATACTTTTAGTGTGTTCTGTGCTTTGTCATCTGAATTTAATCATCTCATCAAAGTAAAATAAAAATCAATTTAATTAATATACTTAAATATTATTTTCACCACTTATAAGATGGAGAAAGTGAATTTTAGAAATTTCAAGTAACTTGCACAACACAGAAATTGTTCATAATAGCTTAAAAGTGGCACTGAAAGATAGTTGTTTAGTAGAGTTCTTGTCTGGTCTGCACAAAGCTTTGTGTTTGCTTCCCGTTACTACATAAAACCAGGTGTGGTTATGTGTGCCTGTGTTCACAATACTGGAGAGGTAGATGCAGGAGGATTAGAATTTCAAGATCATCCTCACTTACATAGTGAGTTAGAGGCTGGCCTGAGATACATGAGAACCTGTCTCACCAAACCAAACCAAATCAAACCAAAAATACCTGACTAAACAACAGAAATGTGGAGCATTCTTACTTGTGATTGGATGGGAAAGGATGCCACTACACTGCTTCCCAGTAGTCTTCGTCCCCAGTAAACTGTGTATTCTTGTTTCTTCTTACTAGTTCAGTTTCCACATCTTGCACTCAGAGAAGATAGAATGTATCAGCAGAAATGATGTTCAATGCCTTCAAGACTAGGTCAGAAGCTTACTAATGCCTGCTTTGGCAGACTGGCCCTACCCTCCTGAGTATTGTTTGAAGGCATTTTTTGGATGCAATTTTTTCTTTCTTGAGACAAAGTCTTAGGTAGCCCAGAATGACCTCAAACTCACATTGTAGCCAGGGACAGCCTTAAACTCCCAATCCTTCCATCTCTACCTTCTGAGTATTGAGAATACAGATGTATGCTACTGTGTCCAGTTTATATTGTGTTGGTTTTGTGTGGGGACATATTGTATATTTAATAAAAAATAGTCTGGACTAGCAGAGGACAGAGCCAAGCCATGAAGATCAGGGAGTGGTGACCCATGCCTTTAATTCCAGCACTCAGAAGGCAGAGGTCCTTCTGGATCTTTATGAGTTCAAGGCCTAACAGCCAGGCAGCAGTGGCACACACCTTTAATACTAGGTCTAGGAAAGTTGAACCAGTAAGTAAGATGGCTGGGCTGAGAGAGAGAAGGGAGAAGTTCAGCTTCCCCCACTACATCCCTTTTCAGCTGAGGACAGAGAGGTCTGGAGTCCGAGGATTCAGGGAGACAGGCCTGAGGAGCTGGCTGGTTGAGAAGTGGCTGTGGTTTATTTCTCTGTCTCTCTGTTATTTCAGATTTTCCCCAATATCTGGCTCCAGGTTTTTATTATAATACCAAATACAATTTGTGCAATATCTGTGCATGATCTTCAAGCACTCTGCCAACTCAGTTACATTTCTAAATCCTTGATAGATTTTTTTTTTGTGTGTGTACCTATGGTACATGGAAAGTGGGTGCTCCTTAACAACAACAAACCCACACACAAAACATACACACTTGATGTGGTCATTGGGAGCCTTAAGGAAGTTATAAATTAAAGCATATGTGTTATTCCTGTTAGTAAAATACAAGAGAGAGACAGAGACAGAGAGGGAGGGAAGGAGGAAGAGAAAGACAGATGGATACTGAGAACTAAAACAGTTTCATCTTCAAGCCTATGAAGTCCAGAATAGCTTCAATTTCCTCCAAATTTGCCTTAAAACTTAACAGTTCCCTTTTCTTTCAACTCTTCAAGTTAAGAAGTCATAGTTAGAAGCCACCAGCTGGCACTGTGTGCACTTTGCCTGGGCATCTCCACAGCCCAGTCTGTGAATCCTTTCTGTTCCTATGTCACCACAGGCAGCAGCACTGCCACGTTGTGCCACAATAACAAAGATGACCCCTCATGTTCCTCCAGCAGAGCCTCCATCACCACTCTAACGGCCCTTATCAGTGGCCTCCTGGGCCCAACGTGCTTTCCTTTATAATTGCCTCAAGGCACACAATGCCTACAACAAATGTGCATGGTTGTGTTGTAGTATCTAAAGCTGCTGGGGTGTCCTCAGAGTGATCTTAGTGTCCCAAATTATCAAGCTTCCATGAAGGGGGTCCAAGCACTGCTAGGAAAAGAGCTCCCTGGCTGAGTTCCCTTGAAGGCTTCCCGTTCTAAGCAAAAGCCTGCCAGACAAGCTACTCTTGACGGTTCACAGAAAGCATTAAAGATGTGCTTACAACAAAGGGGTCTTATATTGATTTGCAATGAAATACAATAAACAAAACCACACAATTCTTCAGTATTGGAGTCTGCTATGAGATAACAATGCAAAACTTCCCAGAGCCTTTCTGTTCAATAGAAAGCTCTATTCAAGATTTTACAGAGAATTTTATACTGGCCTGACTGAGGTATTTGCTCTGACACTCCAGCAGCTGCAGATAACCAGTACAACCACGGTGAGAGACATGCTTCAGTCACAACCACTATAGACACTGTGTCCTATGGCCTTGGAAAGCAATGCTGTAAACAGACAGGCTTTGGAAAACTCCGAATGACCTGTAGCTGCTTCATCCGTGTCATGGGAGGAGCATTTCCTCTGGTGGACTAGAAGTTTTGTGATTGGTGCATATCTCGGTCCTTCATGCCATGATTGATGCCCACACTGTTTACTTCCTTCTTTCTGCCTGTGTGAAGAGGCTGGCACTCATGTGCTGCTCTCTGGTGTTCCAACATTAGAAACACTAGCGAGATTTTCTGCACTGATCTTCATTATTACCAGAAAAAGATGAGCTCGTACATGAAGAAGAGATGGCAGAAATGTCAGGATATTGATTAGAGCCACAGCTTTGTTCATAATGACCTTCAAATACAATGTAAATCATTCCATTTCCTGTGTATTAGTTAAGAGGGGATTGCAACAGTGAGTCCTAAATGCAAATCATTTTATTTAATGGGGTTTATTGCATTTAGTGTTTTGTTCTCATTTTCTATCATGTATCTGCTCTTAATATTTCACTTTTGACTTTCCTTGGTTTTGGAATCTATTGCTTTTCATTATCACTTTTATCATCTTTCCATGTCAGCATTTTCCAAATTAAGCTTTAACTCACAGTCTTAACAATTCATAAACAATTAGAGCCATTATTTACTAACAGTACTTGCTGATATTATATAAATTAACTTTATATAACACCATCACTTTTATAACTAGAAAACATCACTTTGCCTTCTATATTAAATTATATTTCATTTAAAATAATTTAAGTTTCTTTCTTCCTCTCTTTCTACCTTTCTTACTTTTATCTTAGCCCAAGATAACTTCACTGCATCTTGCATGTTCCAAATTTAAACCAGACACCTAGATAGAAACTGACAAACAGGAAGTGAATAAAGGGAGGAGCTCTTCCTACCTTGTCTGACCATCAAAGGAGACCCTTTTACCTTTCTATGAAGATTGGGTTTTGATCAGGGTAAGAAAGGGTGGGACACCACAGTGTCAGTCTACATTTGTCTTGTGAACTGGTCATATATCACTGTGAGGCCTCCTATAGCTCTTGCTTTATCTTTGGTCTGGATGGAGTTATTAGCTATGATTTGGTTCATATCCTTTTGCTCTTGTACCTGCAGACTTAGAATGACAACAATAATGAACAATGATGGAGTGCAATGTGTTCTTGTATGACATTCTGCCTGAACTTCAGTGAAGAATAATTATATCTTTCTGTTTTCTTCATCCCATAATGAAGAAGCCCAGTCAGTACAAATGTGGGTGGAGGAGGCTTTTGTCTTGTTTCAATTAACCCCTGAAATACAAATGCTTCCATCCCATAAGCAAGAGTGAGACCTGGAGCCGGGTGGTGATACAAGTCTCAAGTGCAGAGGCAGGCAGATCTCTGCATTACAATTCATCTTGATCTACAGAGTGAGTTCTGGAACAGTGTCCAAGATACACAGAGAAAGCCTGTCTCAAAACAAGCAAAACAGTGAGACCTTGAAATAGGCCTTGGGTGTGAGCCCAAACTGTTGACTGGTAATGTAAAGGCCGTCTCAGCATTTACTTTGTAATTAGCAGTCTGTCTTGTTATAATAATAGTTCTTGTTCTGAAATTCAAACTGTAGGGAGTCCTCTTGTAACTCTTCCTCTGGCTTTATCCCCTTCCCACACACAGCAAACTCTGCTAACAGCTTGGGTTTGGGAAGATTGTTCCATTTTCCTGTATTTCTTACTTAAGTACAGTGTGCATCTGAGCAACAGATTTTCTGTAGTAGTGAAGTTATACTTTGCAAAGTTTCATTTTTTACTTTTCACAAATAAATTATTGTCACAATAGAAATGAAAATATTACAGATAGTCCCAGAGTTGATTTTGAACCTACTTTGGATTTTAGTCCTCACCTTGAAAACTCTCTTAGAGGTGTAGACAGCTCAGTTTGTGGTGGTACTTGTCATGAAGCCCAGTGGTCTGAGTTTGACTCCTAAGATCCACATGGTATAAACTGAAAACCTGTTGTACAAAATTTCTGACCCATTGGGCTCAAGGTCCAGACCACAGACCTGCAGTCCCACAGGCGCTTATATTAATTACATGCTGTTCTGCCTATGGCTCAGGTTTACTGTTAGTTAGCTCTTGTATCTTAACTCAACCCATTTCTATTGATCCGTCTTGCCAAGTGGCTTGTGGCTTACTTGTACTCCATTACACATTACTTCTTGGGCTGCTGGATTGCATCTCCTGTGACTCTGCCCTCCTTCCCCTATATCTTTGCTTGTATTTCCCACCTGCTTCTAAACTGCTCTGCCATAGGCCAAAATAATTTTTCAATGGTATTCACATCATACACAAAGACATCCCACATCACTTCCCCCTTTCTGTCTAATCAAAAAGTAAGGTTTCAATTTTAATATAGCAAAAAATTACATATAACAAGACAGCTATCAAGCAAGAATTACAGTTACAATTTTTAGTCTATTTGGATTTAGCAAAACTAAAGAAAATATTCTAACATCTACTTTATTCTTGTGAGTACAAAGTTTCACATCTAATTTACCTTTTATTGTAACTAAAGAAAACTATAGTTATAACTATCTAATCTTCAACTACATCAAGACCACAGAAGGATATTACCCTAGTAAACAGGAAGTACAAGCAACTTCCAAAATCCAGAAATGACAGAGATGACGTCTGGCTGCCTGGACAGACACCCAAAATTCCTTTGTAACTTTGGAGCATCTATCTTTAGCCTACAGGCCAACTAATTTTAAGCAGAAAATTTGAAAGACTATTCCATCCATCTTGACATAATTTGTTAGTCGCTTCTTCCTGTCCTGCAGAATGTCTGGCAATTTTCTCTGCAAAGCAGGAACCTGAAGGACTATCTCAGCTTGTTCTTCCAAAGTTCAGAGGTCACTTTCCTATGGTTCCTACATGTCCAATTTATACAGCATACTGTCAGGCAGTCAATGCAAGATCAGTATCTTGTCCAATGGCTAACTTTTGTTACAAAGAAAGTAAGCTCCACATGGCATTTCTTTGATGTCCATCATCCTCTTAAGTAGATTCATGCTGCCAGGAGCAAATATGCCTCACTGTTAAGAAAAGTATAAGTTTTTAAAATCTTTTAAATACCATATTCTGTAGGTCTTTGAAGAGTTTGAAGATAACCTATCTAATTGAAATATATCTTTGTATAATCTAAAAAACCTAACTAACATGACTATAAATTTGATTATCATAAATGATTAACTATTAATTTGTGTTTCTTAATTATACATTACAATCTTAAAGGAATTGTGTAAATATAATGTCTTAAAGAAAAGCAGAAATATCCAAAAAATATAACAAAATTATCCTAAAATTTGTATCAATAAACTAAAATCCATACCAATGTAAAATATTTTGAGATTAACAGCCTTTTTTGGACTAAAGCGAATTCAATAATCTATTTTTAAATCATTTCTATACCATATTCCCTATTTTCCTTAGAAAGAAGTTGACTATGACCATTAACCATTTATAATGAAAACAAGCACTTATAAACAATATTTTAGGAATGTGAAGATAGCTTTCATAACTACTTCCTGCTGTTTGGACGTGCTGGCAATCTTACCAAGATCTGAGGCTGAACCATTTTAGCTGGCAACCTTGAAGCTGATATGGGCATCTCTTCCCATCAGAGATTTTTTTTCAGGGTGGGGGGTCTTCCTTGAGCAAACCATATTGGCCTGGAATCAATCCACAGGTTCTTCTGTAGAAACAATAGCAGAACTTCTTTTCCAAAGCAACATATCCTTAGACCCAAATTTCCAAGTCTAGATACCTTTAAAATATATATGTTGGTTTAATTTAGCAGCATTTACAATCAAATATCTTTCTGCTCTTAGCTTATTAGCAGCTAAAAAATTAAAAGAAAACACAATGATAGCCATAATCCAGACTCTTTGTATAATACATTGTCCATTTTTACATGGCTTATTATATTTTTATTATTCTATTTCTCTTTTTTAATATTTATTTTTATTTTATGTGAATTGGTATTTTGCCTGCATGTATAACTGTGTAAGGGTGTCAGATCTTGGAATTACAGGCAGTTGTTAGCTGCCATGTGGATGCTGGGAATTGAACTCGGGTCCTCCAGAAGAACAGTTAGTGCTCTTAACCACTCAGCTATCTCTCCAGCCCAAACTTATTCTTTATACTTATGGATTACTTTATACAAAATCATAACAAGTCATTATATTGTTTTGCATGATTGGCTTAAGTAGGACCTCACTGAATATAATATTATAGCATTTCTTAAAATCAAAACTCATCACACAGACCATTGTATGTTAACATTTATAAACTTATATCTACTCTTTAACTAACATTTTGGTATATCTTACTTTGTTTTTATTAATATTTATATTGTCTACTTTTTATAATTATAAATAATGCTTTATATGAACTCCTGCTAACTTTTAACATAATTCTTTGTAATAATAATTATATAAAACATCAGTCATGCTAAAGTTTGTGAATTAAAGCTAGTAAGCCAGACTTTGTAGCCATATTAAAGTCACAGTTGAATGAACTTTGTCACTGTTTGACAAAACAAAATTCTTTATTTTGCATAGCAACAATGTAAGTTAGTGATAAGCAGAGTTTCTGAGTCGGAGCTGCATATACTTCTGGGATATTTTTTTATTATTCATTTATTTAGAGACATAATCTCACCAAGTGGCTTTTGGCTGGCCTGAAACTCACCATATAAACCAGGCTGCCCTCACACTCAGAGATCTGCTTGCCTCTGCCTGTCGTCACCACACCCCACCTATATATACATTTTTCTGGCTTATATATGCTTTTTGCTCCAATAAATACTGATGAAAATAGTCAACTTGCATAGGCTGCCTCAGTCCATTGCCTTCAGACTTCTGCAGCACTGCAGTGCTGATTAATGTTTCTAGGATGTCAGGTCACAGCCCTCCCTAGAAGCAGCAGTTCCTTCTCTATAGAATTGCTGACATTGGATATTGTCATGGTCAATTTCTCTTGTCAGTCTTACAGGTGCAAAATATTAAAGCACCAATTGTTGTTGCAACACTTCCTGTTAGTGATTTTCGGCACCTTCTCCCATCCCTTCTGTGAATGGTATTTATACTCTATGCCCATTTTTATCTCATGTGGTTTATCTTTTTCCCATTGATTTGTATATATATATTCTTCCTATAACTTGGACAGTAATCAATGTTGCAAACACTCTCTTCAAATATGTCCTTTTCCTTTCAACTCTGTGTCATATTTTATACCTGAAATGTTCTTGAAGATCCAAGTATCAAAGGCTTCATCCCTAGCTTGGGGGTATTGGAAGTTCATAGGAACTTTGAGAGGTGGGGCCTAGTGGGAACTGAAGGCACAAATTCTACTTTATATTAATGAAAACCTAAGCCCAGATATTGGGGAAGGATCAGAGGGCTAGCCTGTGGAACTGGTCTCAGTTTAGCAGGCACTTATTCCTTGTTCAACCAATGCTGGTTGTTTTCCTTTCTTTATTTCTGCACCACATATTCAAAGGAGCCTGTGGAAGCATGAGGAGGGTGATGGATCTTTTGGGAGTGGACTTAGAGGCAGTAGTGAACCATCACATGGATAGTGGAAGCTGAACTGCATTTTCCAAAGAGTAGCCAGTATTCTTAAACATCAAGGCATCTATCCAACACTTCTTTCCCTGATTCATTTCTCTGCTTCCATTCCATAGACTGGGGTTTCCTGGGATCACCTCCCAAGCTAGTTTTGTTCCCTTTAGTCCTTGTCTCAGTGTCTTCACATGGAACATTCCATGAAAGACAGTGCAATTTCACATGAGTTTGAACTGAATGCCCCCTACTAATTTGTAGTACTGTCTTCCTTATGAAACACAAAGAAAAATTACCATGAAAGTCCAACTTCAACAAAACCTGTATGCCTTGCCAAATTTCAAACAAATGAACACATTGAAATGTTTACCTTGACAAAAACAACCTCATCTCTGTGCCTGAGTGTTATTCTGTCCCGTCAGTGTTTAGCTTGAATAAGTGGTTCCCTGTCCTTTTGCAATACAATGTGAGTCCAGAGTTCTGCTCAACACACTTCTCAGTTCCATAGAGAGTAGCCTAAGACAGCTCAGAATCCCCAGAGGATTCCAGCTCTGGTTCATTTGCTTATTATGCACTCACTGT
Organism: Sigmodon hispidus; assembly: GCA_004025045.1. Taxonomy (NCBI): domain Eukaryota; kingdom Metazoa; phylum Chordata; class Mammalia; order Rodentia; family Cricetidae; genus Sigmodon; species Sigmodon hispidus. The sequence goes on from PVIH01017719.1 coordinate 22,492, forward strand.
CTGTCCACTCGAACTAGACTCACCAGGGAATACCATCAGATTGCTGTTGTTTTTCCCTGTTTCCATTTCATTTTTAGCTGGTACCATCACATCTCCCACACAACCCCATCTCAGTCCTTTTTCATTAAATGAACCCACAATGCTAATGTACTGCCATCTCTTTTCTTAATAGCATTAGATTTAATATTGCAATGTTAGGTGATAACCTATTATTATGTAGGTGCTTTATATGCACTACACACTGTTATATGTGCTTTGCATTAATCAAGTTTTTAAATTTTCATGTCAACTCTGTCTAGTGGCTTTGACTATGATTATCTCTCTTATATAGGGTTATGATATTACTGGGTTTTTTTTTTTGAGACAAGGTTTCTCTGCATAACCCTGACTGTCCTGGAACTCACTCTGTAGCCCAGGCTGGACTCAAATTCTGGATAACTCTGCCTCCCAAGTGCTGGGATTAAAGGTGTCTGCCATCGCTGTCCAGCTGAGTTATTGGAGATTTTAATTGGAACATTTTAAAATCACAGCACCTCAGGGCTAGACACAACCTTAAAACTTTATTTAGGTACTTTTCTCCTAATAAGCACAGATTTGTCCAGAGTCTCATAAAATAAAAACAGGTGTAAATCTAAGGAAGAGCCTGCATATTTTATTTTCATTTTCATTTTTTAACAAACTTAGAATTGCCCTTCTCTCCAGCCTGCTAAGCAGACCTCCTTTATCTCAGCTTTTGTCAAGGACATTTCTTCTCCACTGAATTCTGGAACACTCAACAATGTCCCTAAAGATCTTTTCATTCAATCTCTAAAACTTGAAACTACCTGGAGTCAGGGTCTCAATGAGCAGGTGTGGCTGGCTGCATAGTTATCTTGCTATGTAGGCCACTCTGGCCTCAAACTCACAGAGATCTGTCTACCTGTGCCTCCTGAATGCTAGATTTAAAGCTGTGTACCATCACTTCTCACAAAGAACTTTTTGACATTTTTAACAACTCTAAGATGGGAAGTTATGTTGAATTATGCAGGTGGGATGCAGGAGGGTTAGAGACAGGAAAGAAGATCTGCCTGCAAAAGCAGAACACAGAGTACAGTCATCGTTAGAAACAGACAGTAAGCTGCAGAATGGAAATGATTTCTAGGAAGTGGGAAAACAAAAGAACAGATTCTCCTTAGGGACTCCAGAGAAAATATATTCCTTCCTACCCATTTTGGACTTGAGTCTCAGGTCAGCCAGAAATGAATCTGTCCATTTGTGCCTCCAAGTTCTTAGTAATTTATTACAGCAGCAGTGGAAAGCTACTACCAACCCTTAAGGTTTTGATTTAAATATCCCCTCCTCAGGGAAACGCCTCTTAGCATCTGACAGCAGATTCAGCAGGCAAATGCCCCTTTCATCGTCACATCATCTCAATCTTCACTCTTATGACTCCTAGCCCTGACTGACTATTTGATTGACATCTGTGTACCCAACCAGACTATCACTTCCATGAGGGTGGAGCCTAGATGATTTTACTCCCTAACGCCATCTTAGCTTCTCATATGGTAAGACTATGAGCTTTGCACAACCTGCTGCTTAACCAATAAAAAAATAAAATCCTTAACTGAAATAGAAAGCAAAGTTAATTGATGAGTCCAAAGAGGCATATTGATAACAGAATTATAATTTTAACTGATTAGACCTACAAATGCACATGAATGTTCCAAGGATAGAAGTGGGCAGTATTAATGTGAAGTAAACTCAGCTAGGCAGAGAAAACAAATCCAGCACGTTCTCATTTGTGAGTAGAAGCTAAGAAAGCTGATCTCCCATAGAATTAGAGTGTACAGCAGTGGTTTCCAGGGCCCAAGGAGGAAGGGGGTCACGAGCGAGGGTGGTTAAAGTGTAGCTGCCTGGGAGGGGTGTCTCCTAACTGTCTAGCTCAGAAGGGTGACTAGTTAGTTGAGTATTTCAAAATTGCTAGTAGAGCCGAGTTTGAACGGCTTTGACAAAAAGAACTGACAAGTGTTTGAGACAACTGGTATAACATTATTTCCCAGTGTCTTTCTGAACTGAAATGTTACACTCCATATAAATATATAACTAATATGTATGTATAAAAATATATTTTCTTAGAACAGAAGGCAATCAACACTAAATCTTTTTGAAGTCCTAACAGAGAAGAGGAAAGAGAGAGGTGGGAAGGGAAGCGAGGCATCTTGATGAGTCTCTGAAGCACCATTGCTATATTACAGACACTTGATGTTGGTGGTCACAAATTATTTGTCTCATTTCTTGTTTCTTAGATCTTTTTGTTTGTTTCAGTTAAAAAACATGATAATTATCTTGAAATTTTAGGTCTGAAATGTGTGTGTGTATCTCTGTGTGTGTGTGTGTGTGTGTGTGTGTGTGTGTGTGTGTGTGTGTTTGTTGTATACACAGATCTATGCAAGGGTGTGATAGCTGCGTGCATGATATAGTAGGACCTTGGGTTTTGCTACACCATTCTCTACCATATTCCTTTAAGGAGTCTTTCTAAACCTGGAGCAAGGCTGGTAGACAGCAGATTTGCCTTTGCCCCCTACAATACTGAGAGTATTGCAGAGAAAGGGCTGGGAGGGAGGGGGAGGGAGAGAGAACAAAGCTAAGTTATTTCAAGTACGGAACATTGCGACTTATTTTGGGATAATTTACATGAGGATTTATTTTTCACTCTGAAAATAGTATGCTGATATAGCAAAAAAATACATGTGACTGAATGGGGTGGTGTTGTAAATTAAATGAAGGATTAGCATTCCATGGAATTTATATGGCAAGTTCTCTCATCTAAAGGATCAATATACTAAAATTGCAAAATTTTCCCTTTTTAAACCACCTTCTTATGCTGGCTTTTGTTCCAGTTACCTATCACTGCATGAGAAATTATCCCAGAACTTGCTGATTTAGGGTATAAACAAGTTTGGTACATTGCACTATTTTCTGTGTCAGACTTCAAGCAGGGTTGCTAGGTAGCATTCACTGAGCCTCTAAGTTGCTCAGGAATACTCAAGCCAACTTTGTGTACATACCTGGAGCCTTGGCTGTATCAACCAGAGGAGAGGGCTCACTGTGTCTTCTCTGTCATTTTCCAACAAGGCTATCAAGATGCTATACAGAGTCTCAGGGCTTCTAGAGAACAAGATTAAAGCTTCCAGTCCTCTAACAGGCTACCTCTAAAACTCACATGTCATTTCTATCACTGTCTATATGTCCAAGCAGTCACAGGCTAGTCCAGATTTGATGGGTGTGGCATCAAATAACTGTCCATAATATGACATAGACAGCCAGCTGGCTAGGAAACTGGGGTAGATTGTCAAGATATGGAAAAAATAAATACTCAGAGCTTGCCTGTGAGACATAAAGGTTACTGAAATTTAACAACAGAAGAGATTCACTTACCAACATAATCCATAAGATCTATGGACATGTCCATAGCATGATTCAAAATGTTCAAGGAACCACATAGGTCCCATAGAACTGCATGCAAGGCTTTGTGGTGACCAAAATCACTTTGGACAAAGATCACTTACTTTATCCATAATGCTTTGCTATACCAGAAATCCTCACTCTGCCCATAGCACTGCTAAAGCTTGGCAGCAAAAGGGCTGGATCAAGAACTCTGCTCCATACACTCATACTTGATATTGTTGGACATCTATAGTATACATTAAAATATAAAGGTAGTGACTTCAAGGTCATGAGTCATTGATGTTTCTTGTACATCATCATAATTTCCCTATGTACTGGTAATTTGTGCATCTGTTTTAAAACATTTCTGTATTTTTTCATTGTGAATCTACTCTTAGTTGATATTTGACTTTTCTCTTAAGAGCAAGATTACTGAAAATAATTTTTTATGAGTTTATTGAAATCACTTTACCTAGATTACCTGATTTCTTTCATGGGAAGTTCATTGAAGATTTTGGGAGTAGGGTGGGTGGAGGGATGAGTCTGACATATATTCTAAGTAGGATATTCTTAAAGACCTTACTACTTTTTCCTGGCAAGGTTTGGTAGTTCTTTCTTGGATGTCCTGCTTGTCCACTTCAGACATCATACTGTCAGCAGTTGAGCCAAGGGCACTTTCTTGCCCAGTTGCTAACTTCTGCCACAAAGAAATTAAAACTCCATATGAAGTTTCCTCGATGCCCATCATCTTCTCTGAAATAAATTGGTACTGCCAGGAGCAGACATACCTCATTCTCATAAAAATTCAAATTAAAAAACTTATGTTGCTAAAATATCTTAAAGGCCATATTGTTGTAAAAGGTTTCTTTGCTGGACTTTCTGGTATAGCTTGGAGGTTTAGTCTTACTCTCAGCTCTGGTTTAGCCTCAAATAATCACACACAGGCTTATATTACTTTTATGCTGATTGACCTAGGGCCCAGGCATATAATTTGCTAACTCCTTCATCAGTACCTTTTCTCATAGCAGCAATTCAACTTCGTTGTGTCTGCTGCCATCTTCTTGTTGTGTCTCTGGCAGCTCTCTAGCATCTGTCTCTGTTCTTCCTGTATTCAGAGTTTTCTTAGCCTGGTAGCCCCACCTACACTTCCTGTTTGCCTTTGGCCAATCAGCTTTTTATTAAACCCATATGTGGGACAAATATTTACAACATTACCAGCATAATCCCACTAAACCATATTCTATAAATCTCTGAAGTGTTTGAAGATGATCTGTCTATCTAAAATATATTTATTTGGCCTTGAAAACATATAACTATAAATTTGATTATAATGGCTAACTACTAATTTGCATTTCTTTATATCTTAATTAGCTGATAATAATAACTTTTAAGGACTAGCAATTTGTATTACATTGTTAGATAAACTAGAGTAGAAATTTGTACAGTAACAAAATTAATCTCAACTTTGTATCAATATACTTGATTTGCATACAATATATAGAAATCCAATCTAATGTAAAATATTTAAAACTAGTAATTGTGTTATTCAAAATGTTGATTCAATAATCTTCCCTTATATCCTATCCTGCCATACCCATATTCCCTTTTCTCAGAGTAGATTCAATAATGTGCTGTTATATCCTATCTTATCTATATACCTGTTTTTATTTTTCTTTTCTTCAAACAATAACCTCAAATCTATTCTCCTTTGTTCAGCTATTTTCCTAACCAATACTACTAATAATTTTTAACTAAGTACTCCAAACAATGACAATCATCCATAACCCATTGAAAGACCCAAAAACACCCACCCAACCTCTCGGGAATATGTGTATCATATTCTTAAATTTTCTTCATGCTCTCTAGGGATGATGAAATCTTTAGGGGATCCTGAAGAAAAAAAAGATAGGTAAACTGTATGATTTGTTGTTCAGTCTCTGCATTAAAAAGAAAGTGCAGGACTTGTCTCAAGTCCTGGCTAGAGTAGTCTGTGAAGCTAGTTCATCTCAGCTATCTACCTTGAAATTGTCCTGAGAAGGTTGTAGTTCATAGTTGATCTCTGGTTTGTGTTTGTCAGCCTAGGGGCATGTCATAGTCCATGTGAAATTGTTGTAGGGCCCCAGCTCCCTTTGGAAGACTTCAAAGGTTACAGTTAGAAATTGTCATGGTTCACTGCAGAAAATTAATAAGAGACTCAAACCCAAAACAATGTACAGGAAACTGGAAAAAGGCCCTTTTTTCTAAAATTAATTAGTACTATGTATGAACACTAATTTAACAACAAAATGTTTACAACATATATATATATACAATTATTATAAATTTTGATATAAAATTATATATCATAAGATTAGTAGAATAGAATAGTCACTTAATTTTAGTTATTCTGTCCCATAACAGGTAGCTCTTCTATAATACAGATTTTACGTTTTTCCTTAACAAGCATGCTTGGATTTAGAGAAAGAGAGGGCCACACTTTAACTCCAAAGCCAAGCTTAATTTATAATTGAACTGGTACTTCAACTTTTCTTAAAGGCAAAAAGATGTAGATGTTAGGCAGTAAGAATTTACCCTATAGAGTATATTGGTAACAATAGGTCCAATATTCCTTTGCTTGTAATTATTTTCTGGATAGCCTTCCCTTCTGCTTTAGATATCTAGATATCCAAATTCCTTTGATTTTTTGAAGATGGGCATTTCTATTTTTTCTGTAAAGATAAAAACAAAACCTTGCCCTGACTCTTGTTTGGTAGAATTTTCTTACAACTTAAAGAATTGTCACATGGATGCATGAGCCATCATTTCTCCTTATCAAGAAGTTTTTCCTGTTCAAATCTAGTCAATATTAAATTTGATAGTATCCATATCTTTTCTCCATCTGAAGATAAAAGTAAAACCCCTTCTCCAATGTAGCACATATCCTAATTTTCATTCTGAGGTAAACAGATATTTGAAGTAAACAGACTGATTTAGCTCAGTCATTTTTTTCTATAGTCCAATGCCTTTCAGCAGGTGTTGTTCCTTTCTCATTAGCATTGAGAAAATTCAAAATTAATAAAGCATTATGTAGTCTATTTCTGAGGGTCTTTGTTACCCCTTTCTGTTTACTTAGCATATCCTTTAGAGTTCAATTTGATCTCTCTATGACTACTTGCCCTGTAGGATTGTGTGGTATACCTGTAATATGCTTATGTATATATATACTGTTTCATTTTTCTACAGACATATGCTGGAGCATTGTCAGTCTTAATTTGTACAGGTATTCCCACAATGGCCATAACTTCTAGCAAATGTGTAATTACAGAATCAGCCTTTTCTGAACTCAAAGCAGTTGCCTATTGAAATCCTAAAAATGTATCTATTGTATGTTTTACATATATTAATTTCCAAAATCCTGTAAATTGAAATACATTCAATTTAATGAAAGCCAAATTTCATTTCTATGTATATCTTTAGGATTATTTCCTGCTGGTAATGGAGTTTGGTTATAGAAGAACAGATGGAACATCTTTTTACAATTTCTTTGGCTAATTGCCAAGTGATGGAGAAATCTTTTTTTGTTAACTTTTGCTATTGATAGAATTTTTAAAATAAAATGCTAAAGTTTCTAGCATATATCCAAATAATAATTCCCAAAAGCTGAACATTAGCTCCTGAAGGGAACAATTTGGATGGTAAGATTCTGGTGAAATTATTGTTACATCCACTCCTGTATCTACTAGACCTTCAAGGATCACATCATTTATTCATATTTTTAATTTTGGTCTTTAATCATTTATAAAAATTTACCAAAATATTGGCTTTATGGCTTTTCCTATTTTTTTGTTTTCTTTTCTTTAGCTGTTCTATTGTCCAGAGCAATATGTTTTTTTAATAATAAGTTTTAGATTCTTTAATTGCTTTGGGAATTGTTTCCTCCACCATGACAGGATAAGACCTAACTGGATGTGATATGGGGTGAGGAGAACTCTGAAAGCCCCCTTAGAGTGTTTCCCAAAGGCAAAAATTACCTTGCCTGTCCCTTGTTGACCTGCACTCATTGGTCCAAAGCCTGCCTTTGCCACACCTTCTGCACACTCCATAAGGGAGCGGCATTCTGTTGGGGTTACTTCTACCAGTCATTTTTTTCTGAGAATGCCTTGTTTACAGTCCCCTTTTAGGAACTTGTTTTCCACAGTTGTAACACTTGATAGAAATACGATAGGATAAAAGGGAGGATTATTGAATCTACTTTTAAAAAGTGATTACTAGTTTTAAATATTTTACATTGGATTAGATTTTTGTATATTATATACAAATTGTATATAATGATACAAAGTTGAGAATAATTTTGTTACTGTACAAATATTTCTATTCTTGTTCAAGTTGTTGTATTTATACAGTTCATCTATCAATGTAATACAAGTTGTTAGTCCTTGAAAATTATTATTACCATCTAGTAAAAAGAAATACAAGTTAGTAGTCATTCATTATAATCAAACTTATAGTCATATTATGTATGTTTTCAAGGTCAAACAGATGTATTTTATATAGACAGATCATCTTCAAACACTTCAGAGATCTACAAAATATATCATTTAAGATATTTTAATAATGTAGGTCTTTTTTATTTTTATGACATTGAGATATGTCTGCTTTTGACAGCACCAATCTACTTCAGAGAATATGATGGGTATTGAGGAAACTCCATATGAAGTTGACTTTGTTTGTGGCAAAGTTAGCCACTGGCCAAGAAAGTGCCCTTGGCTTGACTGCTGACAGTATGATGCCTGAAATGGACAAGCAGACACACAAGAAAGAACTGCCAAACCTCACCAGTACAGTGTAGGAAGGTCTTTAAGACTATCCTGCTTCATAGATAAGTCTGTCAGATATGCTACCATTGCCTGGCTGTTAGGCCTTGAACTCATAGAGATACAGACAGATCTCTACCTTCCAAGTGATGGAAATAAAAGCAGGGTTACCACTCCCTGACCTTCATGGCTTGGCTTTGTGGCTGACTCTGTCCTTTGATATTCCAGACTATTTTTATTAAATATACAATATATCACTACAGATAAGTGTATAACTCAGTGATTAGAGAATTTGCTCAGCATCCGGTTTCTTATCTGTGGGCTGTGACCCCATGTGGAGCCATGTAACCAAATGTGGGATGTGAAGGGTCATAAAAAATATATTAACAATAAAAAGTTTGTGAATGTGTGCCCTGATTATTTTTATTGTCTAATACAATTTAGACTTCCTTAGGAAATGAGAATTTCAACTGAAGAATTGTCTCAATCAGATTGGCCTATAGCCAATGGATGCATATGAGATTATTTTGACTGATGATTAATATAGAATAACCCAGACCACTAAAGATAGCATCATCCCTAAGAAGGTTATATAAGAAAGCTACCTGTGCAAGGCAGTCAGTGAGCCAGTCAGCAACATTCTTCTGTGATTTCTGACTCAAATTTCTGCCTGGGTTCCTGCCCTGACTTCCCTGGGTCATGGATAATGAACTGAAGTATAAGCTGAAATAAATTCTTTCCTCCTCAAAGTTGCATTGGTCTGTGTTTTATCACAAAAAAACATAAAGCAAGGGAGAACAGCTGTGATGGACCCACTCGTGGGTTTGTTGTTGCTGTTGGAGGAGGAGGATGATTATGGAAGTGTTGACATTAGGAATGGAAAAGTCATTGGTTGCTCAGAGTTTATTGTTCTGCTCCATAAGAACTTGGACAATAAGGATGCTGAGGAAAATGCAGACAACGGCTGCCTGGCTTGTAACATTTCAAAGGGAAGCACAAAGCATTAGGCCTATCTGTGTAATGTTTTGAATGAAGAATATGTGTGTTGACTATCTGAAGCTGAAGAATCAGCTGTGATTAACAAAACACCAACAACACTGAAGAGGAACCTTCTGTGCATTACTGGGACAATAGATGCTGGTCATCTGGCACCAATGAACCAGCTATGATTAGTAAGAACTCATCATCATTGAAGTGAAATATTCTAGGATAGTGGTTCTCAACCTTCATAAAGTTATAGCCCTTTAAAACAGTTCCTTATTTTGTGGTGACCCCCAGTCATAAAATTATTTTCATTGCTACTTCATAAACAGTAATTTTGCTACTGTTATGAATCATGATGGAAATATTTTTGTAGGTAGAGGTTTGTCAAAGGGGTCTTGATCCATAGTTTTAGAACTGCTAAGTTAATAGTGTTCTGAGTAGGAGCCCATGTCATCAGAAATCTATAAGAATGGTATATTTGAGGGATATGAAGCTGTAGATTCAAAAGAACCAGGGCTGCTGGAGAGGTGGCTCAATAGTTAAAAACCCTAGCCAATCTTCTAGAAGACCCAGATTCAACCCTAACTCCTATTATCGCCAGAAATACTCAATTGCAATACATTATACAAGGATTCATATTTATTAATGGGTTAAACAAGCACTCACAGATTCAAGGTAACCTTAATACAATTCTATGAGAGTCGGAATTTTCTGCACTGGATGCTCCATCTTCTCCCAGAGAAAAGCAGGAACAAACAGAAAAAGGAGTCCAGGTTCCTGGGTCTCAAACAATTCTGGCCACGCTCCATTAAGGTCCAGATTCTCTGAGGTCACTAACACTTCCATGAGTAACATCTGAATCCCACTGCAACCTGTAGTTTGAAAACCAGTGTTCTAGGAAATATTTCCTCAGGGCAGCACACAGAAGCTATAGTCCAGGGTGAGGAGCGAGACATCTCAAGATGGTAGCCAAAACATGGTAATATGTGAATTCTGTTAATCCCACTGGTTGAGAATATGAGTACAGTTAAAAGTCAAATTAGAAGAGAGCTTTAATTAAAAATTAACCAGGTTGATGCAGTCTCTGGTGAGGTTCATCTCTGGTGTACCAGAAAATGGCCGTGAGTCACATTTTACAGGGGCTTAAAATGGCAAAACCCATAATTCACTAAAGTTTCCATATGATATATTCAGAGACAACCATATATCCTGATGTATTTTCTGCCTGCATATCTCCTGCCTATATTCAATTAGGGGTAAGAGTACATCCTGACATATTTCCTGCCCCCATCCCCCTGTATTCCCACCCACATGTGGTCTATCACATCCTGTGCAGAAGGGTCAAAAAAACTTGTTAGGGGAGTGAAAACATGTGGCCTGTTATCTCCCATAAACAAAAACCTCCAGCATTTCAGGAACTCAGCCAAGGAGCTTGCAGATCAGACACATTTTGTTTCATGGATCTCTAAGGCATAGTAATTAAAACTTAAAATGTAACTTTGGCTCTCACAGTCTTCCACATGGGTCCTGGTTTTGAGGCATGAAAGATAAAAGATTGATGGAGTCAGAGAGAGTATCTGAGGCCTGGAAGCATATGGCAGGGTCACAGTCCCTTATAAGAGACCAGTAGAGGCCATTGATACACATCCAGCCTCAGTTGTGGTGGAACCCCACAATATGGGAGATGGCAAAACCATACGACATCTACCAAGAACAGCAAAAGGCATAGAGTGAAGCTGGCCTGAGCCTACTAGACAAGCCTACTAGACAAGCTGTGTGCTGTGGGGGAGATAATGTTGCCCTTACTTGTGGAGTCAAGAAGATCATGAGTGAGTCTAATAAGCCAAACATTGAGCTACGGAATTTGATTTAAATTTCTGGATCTGGAATTTTGCTTAATTTAATTGTTCCATTACCCTGGAATGTCTCTTGAAATTTATAGGATCCCACAATTAAGAGTCTTTGGATTTTTTTTTAATGAATGTAGATGTTTTGTCTGTGTATGTCTATGCACTATGTGCTTGCTTGCCTGGTGCTCAAGGAGGCCAGAAGAGGCTGTTAGCTCCTTTAGAACTGGAGTTAAAGATGGTTTGTTTTAGATGCCAGAGCTTGTTCATATCTCTTACTAAGGGCTCTTTTGTGTTATAAGGTGGTTCCCCCCCCCACTCTTTTCTTAACTTGCTGTTAAGATCTTGGTGAACATAATTCAATTAACTGGTTCCATTACATTTGGCTGTTGCAGTGCATCCCACACAGACTTGCTGTGCACTAAATCCAGCTTCAACTTCAGGTCAACTAATAGATGCTTCATAAAGACTTACTGAGAATAGACAAGATGAACAAACTGTCTTTATACTATCATAAAGCAAGCAGACACACACTATATACATTTAAGAATAACCATACATTTAGTAGCATCATTATCAACCATGTTGCCTTAACAAGAGAGCACAACTGTGGCATGTGGATAGTTTTATTATTTGAAAAATAAAATGGAGTGTATGCAAAGCAGGAGAGCAGAAGCAAGAGAACAGCTATCTGCAAGTCAATGCAAAGAGAGGTGTGAACCAGATTTAATGTACAAATGATAAACAGTTGAGCATTATAAGTAAAGCTCAGATGCCCAGAAAGAATGAAGCATAATTTATATTTACCTCATATTAGTAATACTGCACTTTACACTGAAGATACATTCATTTCAACTGATGTAGTCCATTGAAGGATGCTCAGGAATGGTACCTGTAACCTTCAGGATTCACAGTTTTTATGGCATTCGTTTGATCCCTAGAAGAGAAATAAGCATAATTTTATATTTAGGCATGGTCTTCTCTGATATTGTAATATCATATACTTACATCTCCCATAGGGATAGAAACTCATCAAAACTAGACCTGGGTTGGAAAGATGGCTCAGCTGGTAACGTTCAATTCTCAAAATTCCCAGGCAAAAGAAAAGAAATGGGAAAAACAACAACCCTGCTGGGTGCTTCATCATTATAATCCAGCCCTTTGGTAGCAAAATTAGGCAGCTCTCTCGTTCTTGATCACTATAGTTAAAATGGAAAGTTCCAGGTTAATAAAGGACTACCTCAAAGTATAAGGTAGACTGCCCCTAAGGAAGGTACCTGAGGTTAACCTCTGGTCTCCGCACACATACATGTGCACATGTGTGCGAAAATACACATGCATGCATGCTTACAGTGAACAATCACACACACACACACACACACACACACACAGAGTTGTCCTTTCCTGCACCGTCTTTGTTTAATTAAGTTTCCCTGGGGTCCCATTGCCACAGAGGGACTCTGAATAGATGTCACCCTTTCTTTTCTGATGGCAAATATCACTGTATTTTTGTCTCTACTGAAAAAAGGACTTACCTATTTCTAGACTTTTTTTTCCCTTGAATTTACTTGACATTTGACCAGCTTGGACCACTTACCTAAGGAGAAACAAAACAAAACAAATGAACCAAAGAACACTTTCTTAGCACTGGTATACAGCTTATGTGGTGTGTGTGTGTGTGTGTGTGTGTGTGTGTGTGTGTGTGTGTGTGTGTGTGTGTTAAATGGTCTTTCTCTTTTGAAGGACAAGAGTGACAGTCTGGCCACTCCCAGGGATGGGGGCAAAACAACCTGAAACCCACAGCTTTCTAGGGGAGAAAACAGAAGTTAGTGAACAAGTAGGAAGGGATGGGCTTTGGAAAGAGAATGGACTAGTGAGAGCAGATCCTGAAATATTGTCTAGTCCTTTCAATAGGAAAGGAAATCAGGAAATAGTGTAGAAACAGGCAAGTGGGAAAAAGTAAGCCACTCACAAAGGGTGCTTGCTGGAGCTGAGAATGCAGTTATAGAATGCTCGTCTAACACACATGAACCCCCAGGTTCAGTTTCTAGTCTTGCATAAACTGGGTGTAGGGGAACAGGCCTGTAACCCCGGTTCTCAGGAAGTAAAGGAAGGAAACTCAAAAGTTCAAGATCATCCTCCCCTACAGAGAGAACTGGAATGCATGTAACTGGTCTTAAAATCAGGAGTCAATAAATTTTCAGGAGTGAGTAACTGAACCCTTATGTAGTGTAGACATTTTCTAACCCAATTGTGAAGAAGTTACAGCATCTACCTGCCAACTCTCATCAGCCATTGGCTGAAGGCTGTTCCCACTGGTGTTCACCCCCATCATTTCCAGCCTTCCTGAAGGCTGGCCTAAAGAAAGCCCTCAAGCGAAGTCACAGGCACAGGACACAGAGGGATGCCTACACGATGCAGAAGCTGATGGCATCTGCCACTGCCAACAGCATGCTCTGCCACTAGCAAGAATGGTTCACATGCATAATCCCATCTCCAAACTTTCAAAACATCACTGCAAGCCCCCAGACAAATCTAAAATGAATGTAGCCTTCTTACCACGTGTCTGGTAAACACTAACAGTTGTTCCAACCTGAGATCTGGGGAATGAAATCCATGTTTGTAACTGCCCTTGAGATGGAAATGTCAACTCTGGAAACAAGTAAAAGCAGAGTGGTCCTGTGGGGGGACCTGCTTCAGCTTCTTCTGCATTTTAATTCTTTTAATGCCCTATGCTTGTTGTTTCTATAAATGCAAATAGATTTTTTTTTTTTGAGACAAGGTTTCACTTTGTAGACCTGGTGGCCTGAAACTCACAAAGATCTTCCTGCTCCTGCCTCAGCGCAAGGATTAAACGTGTGTACCACTACACCCAGAGAGTTGGATATATTCAGTGGGAACATGTTTTAAAATAGAATGTCAATTTTAAAGAATTTTTCGAAGTCACTTTTTTCCCTTCAATTGGAAAGATTGGAAGTGTGTTCTTTGGAGTGGGACAAACACAACATAAAATGAAAACCGCTCACATCAGTAGTATGGGAACTGAGGTCCACTCCCCTCTATTCACATGTAGAAGTGATGTCATTTGGAAATAGGGTTGTTGTAGATCTATTCTGTAACATGATCAGGGGTAGAAACATAAGATCCTGTGGAGCAGAGTGGGCAGGTATCTTCTTATGAAAAAAAATTAGCTATAGAGAGATTCCTGCACACACACAACAGGTAATCACAAAGGCAGAGACTAGCAGGTGGTATCAGTAAACCCCAAAATACCCAAGACTTTCAGTAAACATTCAGGAGGTGGGAGAGACACAGAGCACATTCTGTATCATGGGTTCCAGGAGGAGACAGCATTGCCCACACTCCAGCTCCAGATCTATGCAAAGGGTTAGTGTTGCTAGGCCATTCAGTGGATTGTGGCAGCAGTGTGAATATCTTTATGAGGACTTCCTTCTAGAGCTAATATAATTCCTGCCTGTGTGTTCAGAGAAAGCAAGCACGCACCCTTTGGATGTTACAACTGTTTCTGGTCCTAGTCCCTTGTCAATTATAAATAAGAGACTTAGGTCACTATCGTTGCTGGAGTGATGACCCATGCAAATGTGTATTTCAGGAACAGTCAGGCCCAACAAGGTTTTTTAAGGACAGAAAATTAGTTGAACTAAAAAAAAAAAAAATTCTACAGTGATGGTTGGAAATGGTTGATGACTGTGTTTACTTTTTATGAAGTTATAAGACACTTTATTTTCCTTTTGTCTACTAGCCACTTAAAACTTACCCCTTTGCTCAATGAGGCGGTGAGGCTGGAGACCAGCCAGGTCTTTGAGTAGCAGAAGGAGGAAGGTAAGTCACCCTACCCAGAAGTTTTGCTGTTGAGGGTGGGGCTCAGATGGGATTTCAGTTCCAACTCCAGTTCACCAACTTTTATTTTGAAAGGAGCCTTTCAACCATTTTGCAAGAGATTGTAGAATCTACTTCCAACGGATATTTGGGAAATCCAGTGTGTGCATCAGTGTGGGCATTATTCTGGAGCTAGACCATGTTACTTTTTAACATTTTGAAAGTGAACTAGAAAACATGAGGGTGACAAAGAGTCACTTGTGAGGAAGGGCTGCATTTTGAATTAGCGTCGTGAAGGGCCTTCACTGCTTGATTTTCCCCTTTCTCTCTCCGCCCCCCTCATTTCCTTCTTTCCATTTTCTTTCCTATTTTTTTTTCAGTACTGGGGATTAATTCACGCGAAGTCTCACCCATGAACTGTATCCCCAGACTCAAAAGGGGTCTTTTAATTTTAAAGAGTCTTATTCAATTTCTCAAGCCTCATTTCTGGTGGGTCTTCCTTCCTCTGCATCTCAAAGACTTGGAATTACAGGCCTGAACCACCAGGCCTGCCTCTCTTTTTAATACTAAAATTCAGTGCACTAGGCACTGCTCAATATTTTGTTATTAATACTCAGAATATGGCTAGGAAGTCACAGTGTGTCTGCTTTGCAAATCGAGGTACAGAGAGGCTAAATGCACTACCTAAGTTCACATAACTCATGAAGGATCAGCTCTCAAGTCTGTTTCCTGTGGCTCTTTTTGCTTTTAATCTCATCTCTATTCAGTGGCAACTTCTTAAAACTTGACATGGGGGCTGGGTTATGGGTCATGCGGTTATGGCTCAGCTGGTATAGTGTTTGCCTAGCATGCATGAAGCTCTGGGTTTGATTCCTAGCACTGTATGAACCAGTTGTAGTGACATTCTTTAGTGTTCCAGTACTCTTATCCCCTGGGAAGTGGAAACTGAAGAATCAGAAGTCCAAGATTATCTTCAGCTCTATTTTGAGTTTAAGGCCAGCCTGGGATACTTGGATTTCAATGCCTGAGCACCTTATTGTGGGCATCAAATATTGTGTAAAGCATTCATGTGTGACGTAGGAAGTTGGACAAAGTGAACTTCTTTCAGTTTCCAAGATTATGCAATATGGTAAGAAGCACAAGTTTTTTGTAATCAGGGCCTTAAACAGCTGTAAACCTGGGACAAGGCTCAGCCTTGTTTTACCCCTCACAGAATACCTTCAGGTTGTGGTTGAAACATCTTAAGACCTAGGTAAGATTATGTTGTCCTGATTAAGAGCTTCCAAAACTGAGTAGCAGAGTGAGCACCATTAACAAATAAACAGCTGAAGAGCACTCACCAGTTAAAACTAGGACCATCTTGGACCAGGCAGAGCATTTGTTGAGTCTTTAAGGCCCAATGAGAAATGAGCCATGTCATTTCTCCGAGGTCACTGCCTCAGACTCCCACCAGCCACACTGACGACTGACCCGGTGCTCCTGCTGGTCCTGCTGTCAGCCAGGTGTCTACTCAGGCTTCTGCTTACCTTGCTTTCTCAGTTTTTAAGACTTCAGTTCAAAGTTTTCTCCTACAGGGAGGTTATTCTTTTCCTCCTCTTCTTTTTTGGGTCAAGATTTCACATAGATGAGGATGACCACAAACTTGCTGTGAAGATGACCTTGTAGACTGTCCTGTTTCCCCTTCCTACTGTTGGGTTATAGATGTGAGGGAGGCATCATAACTACTTGAAAGCCTTTATGTCCATGTAGTATGAATTACATGTGTGGTAATTACCTGGTTTTGTTATTTTCTGATAAACTGCCAGTTTATTTGGTGGGCTGGGAAGATGGCTAAGTAGGTAAAAGGGCTCTTTATGTAATTATAAAGACTTGAGTTCAAATCACCAGCACCCATATAAAAGCCAGACATGGTGACATGTTATCTCAGCACTAGAGAAGCAGAGACAGAAGGATTCCCCAAAGATTGGGGGCCAACACACCTAGCTAAGCAGGGATCTCCAGGTCCACTGAAAGACCCTGTCTAAAACACTGACTGTAACCTCCATAATGTGCATGTAGAGGCATTCTATATACACACACACATGCACGCATGCACATGCACACACACAAATAGAAACTAAAAGAAATACCAGATCTCTAAGAAATGGCCGTGACTTTTGTGAACTTGTATATTCTGACACCTCGGGTGTTGTCCATCACATAGGGACAATATACTATGTCTAGCCTTTTCCTTGTTTTTGCTTCACTCTGGCACTTTCTTGGGTTTTTACATCTCTGCCTTTATCCTAAAAATATAACAGTACCACACACCAGGCCCAAAAACAGGATTTATCACCACCTTCTGATTCATTCTCAATTTCTAGATATTAGGATAGCCTGCCATCCACAATATCAGTGCCAAGACAAAAACCTCCAGCATCTTATTATCTCTCAACATCTAATGAGGCACCATGTGTGGTACTTATTTAAAAGTGCCTTGGTTTTTTCCCCAGTGCCCAGTGCCAGATATCTGCTCTCTTGTCCCCATAACAGAAAGTCTCCTTATTGCTGTCATTATGGTCAGAATTGGTGAACACACCTGCTGTCGGACTTTAGTGGGTCTCATGGTGTGCGGTCAGCTGTTGTTTGAATTCACTAATGTCAGCATTGTAGACTCTCCTTGGCAAACAGTTTCTTTCCAGCACACAGAGGCTAGGAGATGGTTCTAGAAGCAACCTAGATATAAATGGAAACTGATGCTGTGTGAAAACATACTAAAGCCCAAATCAAGAGCCTTACATGTATTCTTAATTTCAAAGGATAACGAGAAATGGATATAAACTTATCACTCTCTTGATTTGGACCAATAACTGTGTTTCCAATTCTGTGAGTGGGCAGGGTCTCATATAGTCCAGGCTGGCTTCACTCTCACCATGGACCTAAGGTTGATTAACACTCCTAAGTGCAAGAGTTACAGGTGTGCACCACCATGCTTAGCAATTGTCTAACCCTTCCACTCTTTTCTTATGGTTCATTTGTTTTTTTAGACAGAGTCTCATATATCCTAGCTTGGCCTCAAGCTTTCTATATCAGTGAAGATGACCTTAAGATATTTCCTCCATCTCTGGGAACAGAGATTTTAGGAATGTGACACCATATGTGATTAGTGCAATGCTAGGGTTGACCTAGAGCTTCATGCATGCTAAGACAAGCATTCTACCAAGTGAGCTCCCATTATAGCCTGGCTTCTGTAATTCTTTTTATTTTTTTTTATTTTTTTTTTATCTCTCTTTTTTTTTCCTTTATTTTGTATTTATTAAAAAAAAAACACAGTAAAAAGAATTTAAAATGTGGAAGAGTTAACAATAACTATATAGAGGATAAGAATGATAAGCATGGCTTATCAAGGGTAGACATACAAATAAGATTACTACACCTATATTTTCTTTGTGTTCATCTTTCCCTCTGAATTTTTTTTTTCCATCCCTGTATATCCTTATTCAAGGTCTCTTCCCCCTCCCAACACATCTGGTCACTTTTTTTTTTTTCCT
>PVIH01017720.1:0-40904 GCA_004025045.1 Sigmodon hispidus
AAACTCAGAGAGATAAGCAGGGGATGTACTCACTCACTAGTGGTCTCTAAACAAACAAACAGGAAAAAAAGCCAAACATGCCCAAGCAGCAAACCACAACCACTGAACAGCTTGGGATCAGAAACACCCTGGACTGACCCTTCAAACCCCAGTCCATCTATAGGAACACCTGACTCACTCTTGAGGGAGGGGGGACAAAGCTGGATTTGGCCGGGAGTGAAGACTGATCCAAGCATTATTGGGCCAGTGTGACCATAGGACTGTCTGCTCCCTGCCCAGGGAGGGGATGGGGAGTTGCAGAGAAGAAAAATGATCAGATGTGTTGGGAGGGGGAAGAGACTTTCAATAAGGATATACAGGGATGGAAAAAAAAAATTCAGAGGGAAAGCTAGTACACAAAGAAAATATATGTGTAGTAATCTTATTTGCATTTCCACCCTTGATAAGCCATGCTTATGATTATTATCCTCTGTATAGTTATTGTTAACTCTTTGGCATTTTTAAATTCTTTTTACTGTTTTTTTTTTTGATAAATACAAAATAAAGAAGGAAAAAAAAAAAGAAAGCTTGGTTCATCTGGAAACTCAAAGGTTTGCTTTTGACTATAAAAAAAGACACTTGGTCTCTAGAATTGTGATACTGTAACCCTGCTTTCCTTCTTATTACAATTTAGGAACATCAACACTGTCAGTATTACATGGAGCTCAAGTAGACAGTAGTCACTGTTCTTCAAGACTGTGACTGTTCATGCACATTAGAATAAGAAACAACTAAAGATGAGTAAAATGGCATAGATGGTACATAGACATCACTGAATAGGCCCAGAAATGGAATGGATCAGTAATAGTAATAGTATATTATAAATTGTTATCATATTTTATAAAACAAAAGCAAACTAATAATGCTGTTGATTATACTCACAAATTCACTGATTTTAGAATGCAACATGTAAAATTATTTCATTATTAAGGTAATGGTATTAATAACCTAAGCTCTGAATTCAGTCTGAAAAAATAGCTTCATGAAGGGGTTTGTTTATATCCAGTTACCTAATATAAAACAAAAAGTCACTCATAATACCCACTTTATGAATTAAATAAAATATCATGAGCTAAATAAAGTATGAAATGACAATTATTTACACAGTGCTAGTTTCCCAGTTAATGCAATATGTATTTTGTCATAATCATTCTTTCTTAATTACAGAGAATTCTTGTTTTGCAGTACATTAGTTGGAAGACGTCAGTCTTGACACTGAGTCACTAAAGGTTGACTTATTGTTGCTAGGGGAAATATAGGGTTAGAATCCTGTAAGTTTGAGATATTAATATTTTCTTCAACTGAACTACAAATAACCATGTTGGATGCATGTTTCTGGTTAGTGATGTCTTATTTAACATGCAGGTAGTTTATTAACTTTGGGCCTACAGTTCTGTAACTCACTTCTAAGTGAGCCTTAGCTCACACAGATATGTTCTCTATACATACATTAGATGCATAGAGCATTAAGCAACATTCAGTGTGTCTAATTCAGGTGTAATCACATAGTATAGGTTCTATTAGAAAACCACTTTAAAAACAACTACACAAAAAAAAATTGCCAAAAGTCATACTTGTTCATATAGGAGAAATGAGGTAAGAATATAGATTGTGATCCTGGTCACCTTCAGCTGAAATCATACACTTATGGAAAATTGTGTTTTCATCATGCTAAGCATGGGGTTAGTTTTGATAAGTGACTTTAAAAGTAAATTGAATTTTCAAAGGTGCCTGTCCCATGAGCCCCAGGAAGCTGGCTAGGTTGCCCTCCTGCTGAGTAAAGTCCAATAAAAAGGCTGTTGGTTGCAACCAATATGTGAATGATGCTTTTTGCATATCTTGCCATGCTGGCAATTGTTTTTCAAAGCCATTGCAGCTGTGGAGAAATAGTCAGCCATTTCCCTCCCTTGGCAGCTTTCAAAGTATTTTCCAGAACCCTGGTAGCTAGACAGCCTGAAAGAGCTTTCAAGTCAGAGTCAGCTCAAGTTCATTCAAGTTGTGTATCTTTTGTGGGGATTGTCTTCAGCAATAGTGGTCCACCTTCAAACCATCAGGAAGCAACCAGGAGCTACAGCCACAATTGATATTGCTTTAAAAGTCATTTGGACATATTTTTAAAAAGTGACTTCAGAAAGGCTTCTTGTGTCATGTTCTGGGTTTTGTTAGTCTATAGTTGGAAAGAATGGTCAGCCCAAGAGGCTTAACTTCATTTAAGATTGTGTGTGTGCCTGTTGTGTATATATACTTTTATGTATTGTGTACAATTTCAGGTCAATATAATTCCTTGAGGCTTTATCAGACAACTGGGGTAATATCTGTACCTCTTTATCTTTCTATATTGACCTTCTTCCCTCTTCGCCAGTTCAAGCCCCTACCTCATTATTCATGCACCTGTATAGACCAGCACAATTCCTTACTACATACTACATCTTGTGTTTCTATCCACTGATAAGTGTAGCTATTAAAGAAGTGTCTCTTTATGGCAAATAGAGACCATCACAGACAACTACAATTGGATACAATGTAGATATCAACATATCCAGCGCCAGTGGATACATCTACATCATAGATCTTGAATCTATGGCTCAGGAAACATTTCAGAAAGGTAAGTGGAAAAAATTATAAGAGCCAGAATACCAGGAAATGTACTGAGTTCCAGTCTCTCCAGGAAATGACCACTTAAACAAGAGTGAAATAAGGGCAAGAGTGAAGGGCATGTTACTGTGGATAACACAGGGATATTTTCACTGGGCTCTGCCCCTTAGATAGAGAACTATAGATGACTATGAGAATTGGGAAGATGATAGTCAGTCTCTCCCAGGGCTTAACTCCTCTATTGATTCCTGTGCAGAGTGGTCATCTTTGAAAGCAAACAAGTAGCAAAATGGACTTAGCAGGTTGTATTTTGTATATTTGTGTATAAACATGCATACATACATACATACATACATACATACATACATACATGTGTGTAACAAAAAATAATCAAAGAAATAGACACTATCACGTTGAAAGTGGGCTGTGTGGGGGAAGTTGAAAGAAGGGCAGCTTAGAGAAACTATAAGGTGGAAAAGGAGAAGAAAATAATGTAATTTTATTTCTATTAAAACATAAAAAGAAAGTAACATGAGTTTTGATGATGATGCTAGAAATAAATATAATTTAATTGGCAAATTTACTAATATAGAAGCTATAAATATTGAGGATCAATTATACTAACTTCTGAAAACCTCATTTTGTCTGGCTAATAGAGTTTAAAGTAAGTCATCAGGAAGCAGTTAGAGATTGATATTCATACTAAGAACTGTATACCAGGACAGGGGTATGCCAGGTGTTCGGTTAAGTTAGATATTTTTTAGTGGCAGTGAGGTACTACTACCAAAAGTTTCATATAAAAGAATGTCACCCTTAAATCTAGGCCCTATGTAGAGTATACATCCATTGATTACTGAATAAATTCAGTATTGGCTAAATAAGTGTGGGGGAGAAAAATTGTTTTATTAGGTTAGGAGGCAGAAAGGCCATAATATTCTTAGTTATTTAGCGTCTGTGCTGGCTAGTTTTATGTCAGCTTGATATAAGCTGCAGACATGTGAGAGGAAGGATCTTCAATTGAGAAAAAGCTTCCACAAAATCAGGCTGGAAGGGAGCCAGCAGAAAATTTTCTTAATTAGTGATAGATGTTAGAGGGCCCAAGCCATTATGGGTAGAGTTTCTCCTGGGCTGGAGGTCCTGAGTTCTACAAAAATGCAGGGTAAGTAAACCATATGATCAAACTAGCAGCCTCCTCCATGGCCTCAGTGTCAATTCTTGCCTCCAGGTTTCTGTCCTGTTTTGAGTTCCTGCCTTGTCTTCCATCAATGAATTGACTTTCTTTGAAGATGAACAGTGATTTGCAAGCAAAACTTAACATTTCTTTCACAAATTGCTTTTGGTTACAGTATTTTTATCACAGCAATAATTTCTTCAACTGAGACGGAAATTGGTAACAGGGTACTGGAGGTATCACTATGATAGATCTGAGCATGTTGTTTTGGAAGAAAACTGTGGAAAGACTTTAAAACTTTGAGTTTCAAAGTTTGGTGAGCTGTTCTGTAGTAGCCTGGAAGATAAGTGTGTTGACAGAAATGCAGACAATAGAGGTCTGGCTTGTGAAGGTCCAAAAGGAATGAGGTTTGAGAATTACTTGGAGTCTTTATTGGGCCATGGCACAATTGAAATTAAAAGTTATGATTCTGGTGAACTGGGGCTGAAGAATCATCTGCGATTAAAAAGAGACTACTGGAAAAATGTTTCTTCAACACCATCACACAAAAGTGGTATTCTAGAGACACCAAAGATTGTACTAAATGCTGGCAGCTGAACTTGGAAGTTTAAGAGTTACCCTAGTAGTACTGATTTTAAAGGTATGAAATGGCCATGGAGGGAACCTGAGGGATGGCATTGTGTGGCAGGGCCCTGAAGGGATCCTAGCAGAAGCTATGGGTGAAAGAAAAATCCAAGTGTAGTAGAAAACTCCAACAGTTTGAATATGCCAGTGCTTCAGGATGACCACCAAAGGCAGCAGTAACCATTGAGTAGAGCCAGCCTGAGCCTACCAGAGAAGCTGTGTGTGCTTTTGGAGGACCTCGGGAGATTGTACATGAATCCTTGAAGTCTGATACCAAGCTTTATCCTTTCAGACTTTGGTTTTACTTTACTCAGATTATGACTGTTCTGGATCTTTCCTCTTGGAATAAAAAAATATTCAACTTATTTTGATTTTAGAGAAGCCACGATTGAGAGACTTTGACCTTTAAAGAAGATTTTGTACTTCTTCAAAATGAGATTGAATTTAAAATGTTTGAATTTGTACCTGTGGGAATTTAAATGTATAATGTTTTATATTGTGATATATATTAATATATGATCCTGGGGATAAATAATAAAGAAAAATATGAGTTATCAGTGATAGATTTCTGTGTCAAATTCACAAGGGTCAATTGTGCTGTATAGTTTTACTCCATCTTGACACAAGCTAGTGTCATCTGAGAGAAGGGGACATCTACTAAGAAAATGCCTTTATAAGATCAAGCTGTTGGTAAGTAGAACATTTTCTTAATTGGTGATTAATGTCTATTATGGGTAAGGTCACCTGGGTTCTATAAGAAGCAGACTGAGCAACCTATGAGGCAAAAATCAGTAAGCAGCACCCTCCTCCTCCAAGAGCTGACTCTGTATCAGCTCCTGCCTCCAGGATCCTGAGCTGTTTGAGTTTCTGCCCTGACTTCTTTAGATGATAGTGGTATAGAAGCTTAAGCCAAATAAACTCTTTCCTCCACAAGTTGCTTTTTATCATGGAGTTTTACCATAGAAATAATGACCCTAACTAAGACAACATCATATTGGAGAGTCTTGTCAAAGTTGTTAGGCTAGAAAATAAAACTAAATACATTTACATCAAAAAGGAAGTAATAAATACTACTTGAGGATGATATGATTGTGTACATAGAAAATCTAAAAGAATTTAGCAAAAGCTACTAGAGCTAATAATTTCACCAAGAATGTAGGCTATAATATCAATATTGAAAAGATATGATTACTGTGTTCCTCCTCTAGTTTTATCTATGTTTCTGTGACAAATAACCTAACTGGAAATATCTTAGAAGAAGGAAGGTTTTATTTGGCTTACAATTTCAGGTTGCAGTCTGTCATTGAGAAATGTCAAAACGGGAACTCAAAGAAGCTAGTCACAGCATATATGTCATTAAAGCAGTAGAACCAAATGCATCCAAGCAGTTTGTTTCTGGTCCACCTGGCAGCTTTCTTCTGTCCTGCATAGTTCAGTATGTCTTGCTTGGGGAATGGTGCAGTCTACAATGGGCTGGGTCCCTGCATGGATTAACAATGAGACAATCTTCTTAGGTAACTATAGGTTGTGGGAAATTGATAAAACTAGTAATCATAATAATAGCACAACAGAAAAATAAAGAAAAGCTTGGACTGATCAATTATTAGAATGTCTAAGATTTTTCTTTGAAGGAACAGACATGTTAAAGATTCATGAGAATTCGGTAATAGCAGGGAGAGCATAACTTTGTGCAAATACTGAAAGACAGCCAGATGTATGCATTAAGTAGGTGAATTTTATGATGCTTAAATTATATTTTAAAAAACAAAAAGAATTATATCTGATTTATAAAACTGATCATATACAGTAACTGCTAAAGTAAATGCCTTTATTCATCACTCTAAGGGTGAAGTTTGAAAATCAGGTGCACTATTTGAAGAAGCTACTAATATAAGGCAAATAATTATGTGTTCATATGGCTACATGACCCATTCCTTCTTTGCGCACAGTCTGGATTCTTCATCAACAGGGTTAGGTCTTATGAGGCCCAGGGACAATAGCTCTTGTGAGGCTGTGAAATGAGTGAAGATGCTGGCATTTTCCATTTCATGAGAAGATAAGAGGGAGGGAGGAATAGAAAAAGAAAAGAGCATCAAGATACAGAAGATTCAGCTTAATGTGTTACACATCAACAGCAACCACACCAAGATAAGCCTGGCTTTTGTAGGTATTCAGTCAAAAGTAAAGCTCTTTAAAAATAATTATGGGGAGATATTGACAATAGCAATCAAAGGAACAGTTGAACTTCTATTAAATATCCTACCCAAAAGATTTCAATAACTGTGAGCACACTTCTGAAGAGTGAGAATGATAAATGTTAAGTCTAAACATCTAGCATATTTATTTAGCTCAGCAGATTCTCTGTGTTGGGCCAAAAAAAGCAAGCAATAGGTAGAGCTGAAAAAAGCTATTTGGTAATTTTATACTGACATTTTTCTCTGGAGCAGAATTCTTTTAGAAAAATATTTTTGCAAGATTAATCCAACAAAGTCCATTCACATAGATAGATTCCTGGGCCTAGGATTCTAGGTCAATTCTATTAAAAGCCCTACTCAATATACAAGAAATAAGAAGAGATTGGTAGTCCTGAAGATGGAAGTCAAGGTCATGAAGAAAGAAGTCAGTCGTTTCCAGTGAAGATACCACCGTCGTGTCTTTTCATCCAAAGTGAAGCTAGTTGTCAACAGTTCTACTGGCTGAACCAAAAAGTCAACTGGAATTGAGGTTAGGAAAACTGAGCCTGGTCTTATCACATTAACAAGTGATTTTTAAAAATGCTTTAGCTTTGTAGTAGGTGGTTAGTCACTGCCGTGTGCCTGGCTAAGTCAAAGTAGGTATTTGTTCTATTGCCAAAGAGTGCCACATTAAATGTGTGTGAACAGCAGGGTTACAGTGAAACTTAGGGCCTAAATTCTGATGAGATGCGACCACATGTAACGTAATAAAATTTAATCTGTTTCCTCTAAAGCCCTCTTCCAAAAATGCTTTATTTGAGAAGAAATAGAACCTTTTAACATTTAAAATATCCATTCAGGACAGCTATAAAAAAAAATAAACTGTCCTGAAAACAAAAACCTGTATCTCTAAGTAGGTATGTCTTTATTATTCACCGTGGCTCCTTGGTAATGTTTTCAAAGAGAGTGGATTTTTAAATTCATTATGCATGAGAAAGCAAAGTTTCTCTGTATTGTATATTAGGTTAAACCTTTTAAAATAAATATCAGGCAGTGAAATTCCTCACAATATGCTTCCCTTTAACATTTTCCTGCAGCTTATGTTCAGTTTTCTAAAGGTATAGCTAAGAGCCCAAAGAGGATCATCTGTCATGGAAAAATATCCCAGATCCATGGAAAATATTGCAAAGGCATTCCAGTATATTTAATTTTTAAAGCCATTTGTCAGATTATTAGTCTTTATTAGAGTGTACCCTCTGTGAATAGACCATCATTGTAAAGGGCTGATAATGCAGCTTGTAGGACTTCCCACAGTTTAAAATTTTCTGTAAAATGTTTTTGTCCCTATAAGCTACCTCTCATCAGTTATATCCAACAGCATTTCAATGTGGATAATGAAACCCTAACTTAACTGTGCTCAATAAGTACCTAAGAAATATATGTCAATAATTTCTATTTCAAATGTATTTAAGTCAAACTGTGTAATGTAAGACAAAACATTCAGAAGGCCACATATATGTAAACTTATTAGTAAAGATGTTCTGCAAATGTGTAAGTTTGAACCCAGCTTTGTGCAGAATCAATTTCATTTGAATGCAATGTGTTTAAAGGCTAAGGATGGAAACCTGTTTTATATAAATAGTAAGAATGTCAAAAAAAATAGTAAGAATGTCAATTTATTTATGCTATATTAACTTTAAATATATATATTACATTTCATATTTAATACATGTTATCTACCACATATGGATAACATAGTTTATGTAAATATGGTATAGAGGTATATTATATATGCTGCATATAATATTATGTATCATTATTTATGTAGTGATTAAAGATATATGTCTTACCATAAATCCCATTTTAAGTGCAGTGTTCAATGGCATTTCCAGAAATTGGACACTGATGATGAATTCAAGCATTATGCTAAGTATGTATTGATCTAGGCTGATAGAAGAATGTTCTGGAGAATGATAACAATGGTGTCACCACAACCATTTGTATGTCATCTATCTCTTTTTATGGTTAAAATTATCAGGAAAAATCTTCCATTCTGACATCTGTTACTCTGCTTCTGATGCATTCTCCATTCTTCTATTCTTCTCCACATGTACCAAAATATGCACATCTTGAAAAATCCAGTATATCAAGCTAGCTAGTGAGATGGTTCATCTGGTGAGGGTGTTTTCTACTCAAGCCTAGTGACTTGCATTTCATCCCTATAACCCACAGTAGAAAAAAATAGAAGGACAAAATCAACTCCCTAAGTTGTCCTCTGACCCTTCCACGCACATGACATGATATGAACATGCCTACATCCACACACAAATCTCTGTGTATGTGTCACACACAGAGCAATAATAATGAAATTTTAATCTTAAAAAGAAAACTCACCATATCATCTCTTTCAGAGTGTCCTTCCTTATCTACCAAGATGATTCAATTTACCATTTCCTTGTCTGAAACAGGGAAAGAAAAAATTTCTTTCTCCATTGGTTTGTCATGAGAACCAATGTAAAAGTGGTTGATAGATGATGCTTATCATGGTCCATGGTAATTTTGTAATAAGTCAACAATAAAAATAAAATTTAATGAAGCTGAATATCAGTTGTATCCGTATATTACATACATGCTCTACATGTAAAATCATGATTATCTTGCCATTTAGTTGAACCTCATTTTTTGTTGCCTTATCTAGTAAATCTTGTTTTCTTACATGTCCTTATCTTAACACTTCTGTGAGTCCTAGCTAAACTATCTATTTTAGCTGTTCAACTCTAAGCTTTATGTGATTTTCAGGTTCCAGATGGAAAGTGTCCAATAAAATTGATGGCTCTCATTTTTTTATATCCTGTCAATTTATCCAGTGTTATTCTCAACCTTTTGTTAGTCATAAATACCCTTTATAAATACAAAGAAAATTATACATTTTCACTTATGTTTCCTCAAAATTTATGGTTACAATTTTTAGTAAAACTCTAGGTTTGGTGCTAGAGAGATTACTCAGAGGTAAAAACACTTGCCAAGGAGTCAAGAGTTTATATCTTCAAAACTGATGGAAAGACCAGGTAGGTGTAGAGGCCTTGTAATCCCAGCAATGTGTCACAGATACTAAGAGAAAACTGGCCGGTAGGACTAACCAAAACAGAAAGCTGAGGTTCAGCAACAGATCATAACTCAATACAAAAAGTAGAGAGTGATTAAGAAAGATACCAAACTTCAGTTTCAGGCCCACACACACTCATACGCATATACATGTGCACATACATGCATGTGAAGCTGCACACCCATATACAACCATATAGATGTGAACACACATATTCAAAAATACTGAGGGTGGATATGCTTTTTATGAATATTTCAGTGAGCTCCATCAGTTTCTAGTATTACTCAACATATTAGTATCTGTGGCTGTGATAAAACACCATGACCAAATGTGATTTGAGGAGAAAATGTATTTGACCTTCCATCTTTTAGTCTATCAATAATGGAAGTCAAGGCAGGAACTGAGACAGAAACTGATGCAGAGGACATAGAATGTTGCTGCTTAATGGTTCAGCCTGCCTTCTAATAGCACCTAGGACCACCAGCCCAGAGGTAGCACCTTTTATATCAAACGTCAGCCACAGGTTTACCTACTGGCCAATCTGGTTGGACATTTTCTCAGTCAATGTTTCCTCTTTCAAAATGACTCTAGTTTGTACCAGATTGACAAAAACAAACAAAAACAAACTTGCCAGTGCACTGAATTTACCACATAAATATAAAAAATTTTAATTGATTGATTTTTTTAATAAAATATACCTCAGATTTATCATGCTCATGTTTTAACTTTTTTAAATTACTCTGACTAATTTTTCAGTTGTTTTCCACTAGCTGAGTGAATATGATCTAATGTATTGTAGGTTTTTCAAAGATTATTCTTGGGAACAGAACAAGGTATTTTATTTACATGATAAGAATTGCTTCTACCCCTAGCACTTGTATAAATATAAACATTGTTACAAAATCCTCTCTAGACACATAATATCATAGTTAAAAAATTTAAATTCTTTAGCATATTTGAAAATTCTGTAACATAAGAAAGATTTATTTATATTAATTTGGATGTTCTTCATTTTTGTGAGGTTAGCTAAGGGGTTCTCAATTTGGTTAAGGCCTTCAAAAAAGCAGCATTTTGTTTTATTGATAAT
This sequence comes from Sigmodon hispidus, assembly GCA_004025045.1. Classification (NCBI taxonomy): domain Eukaryota; kingdom Metazoa; phylum Chordata; class Mammalia; order Rodentia; family Cricetidae; genus Sigmodon; species Sigmodon hispidus. The sequence goes on from PVIH01017720.1 coordinate 10,797, forward strand.
ATGTATTATTCTTTTAGTCTCTGGTCATTTATACCTTCCCTAAACTTAATAATTTCTAACCATCTACTGGAAGGGAAGTTGGCTTCATGTTTTTGTTTTTTTCTAGATCCGTAAGATGCACTATTAGATTATTTGTTGATGATCATCTTTTTCATTTAATTTTTTAAAATTTATGTCTGTTTTGTGTGTGTGTATATATATATATATGTGTGTGTGTGTGTGTGTGTGTGTGTGTGTGTGTGTGTGTGTGTGTGTGTATGTGTGTGTGGGGTAGCAGTTCTATAATGGCATGTGTCTGGAGGTCAGAAGTAACTTTCAGAACTTGACTCTCTCCTTTCACTACATGGCTTCTTAGGATGGAACCAGACCATTAGGCTTTCTAAAAAGCACTTTTACCCACAGGGCCAACTCACCAGTCCTTTTTTATGTGAACACTTTTAGACATAAATTACACATAATTATAATCTGCTCAATGGAAGACAATTTTCTAGTCAACTGATAATGAAAAACAATACAAGCTGGGAACAAGCTTAGTACTAAAGTGCTTGTGGTATATACTTTAATAATCTCAGTCTGAATTCCTAGAGTCCACATGAAAGCCTATAATACTAGTGTTCTTATAGTGATATAGGAAGCAGAAACAAGAGAATCTTGGGAAACTCACAAACCAGGTGATTCTTTTTCAAACAAGGTAGGTAGTGAGGACTAACAACTCAAGGTTACCTTCAAACCTCTAAATACACTCACACTCACATACACAAATGTACACACACACACACACACACACACACACACACACACACACACACACACCATAAGGAGAAAAGGCCACTTCATGATAAATAAGATAATTTAATTTTAAACAAATATATTGATTATGAGAGTTCCAATAGTGCAGTATTAAGGTACTTTGGGCTAGTATTGAGCACAACATAACAAATTTTTTTTTTCTTAAAAAGAAAACATTTTATTGAGGAGGGCTGGCTTACAATTTCAGAGGCTCAGTCCATTTTGATCATGACAGGGAGTGTACTTGTGTATAGTTGAGAGTTCTACATCATGCAACAGGAAATTGACTGACACTAGGCATATACTGAGCACAGAAAACCCTAAAGCCTGCCCCTACACTTCCTCCAGCAAGGCCACACCCACTCCAATAAAGATATTTCCTGTGAGATTATGGGAGCCAATTACATTCAAACTACCATACTAACAAAATGTAAATCTTACTATTCCTTCCAACCTTAATATCCTTACAAAAGCACATTTCCATAGTGAAGGGCTGGGAAATGTAGCTCAATGGCAGTTCCTGGTATGCTGAGGTGCTAGGTTCCATCTCTAGTACTGAAAGAAAACAAAAATTGTTTGTATAAAATCAATAGTGAGTCAGAAGTTTGGGGGCAGATCACTTGACAACTCATGAATAAACAGTGTTGTCACAACAATTTTTTTTACTGCAATTGTCCATACTATACTATATCTTATCACATATGCCTCATTTATCAGTGCTTATTAGTACTCCAATAAGCGCCTGTGAATGGTCATCATCTCTCTTTATTAAATTGCATAAATTCAATAGCTATGAATTTGTGCTTGTAGATCACTAACAACAAATCAGATACCACCAATGCATCTTGAGTAATAGACATTACAGCCACTGGGAACCTAAGTTTTCACAGGGTGAGGAACTGGGCAGTGTGAATGGGATAGTAAGAAGATTGCTACTAATGAAGTTGTAAACGATGAGCAGAGAGGAAGAAAGAGACAGTGATTATGCTACCAGTTCTATGAGGTCATCCAATTTCACCTGTATATTCCATAAATGAAAACATGAAGGAGCTAATTATTCTTAGATCCAAACTGGGGACATTTAGTTATTTGAAATTCAAGAAATCTGATGCCAGACTTGAATTTACCATTAATATTTTGCAAGATGCTTTTCTATGTCTAAGTTGCCATAACTGTTAAAGGAGACCACATAATAATAATCTTTAGCTAGACTGTTTTAGCTCCCAGGCTAATATTATATTGTTCCGGGCATTTACATTCTAGGTATAAATGTAGTCAATGGTGGTTTGTTACCAAGTTGATATAGGAAGTAATTACAATAATTGTGATTGTTACTTAATTGATATTCACTATTATGAAACAAGTATGTTCTATAAAGAATATAGCATTTAATTACATTTCTTAAAATCTTCCAGCAAGTTTAATTACTGTTATTCTTTAACAGTTGACAGTATATAAAAGATACAGAGCCATGTATACAAATGAGCTCTCTGATCCTCAAGAACAAAAAAGTAGGAATACTTACATACAAATTCAAGACAGTTACAGAATATGTTCTGTCTTTTTTTTAAAAAAAAATGGCTGATCAATGGATAAATATTGCTAGTGATTGGATGCTCAACTCTGATAAGGAGAAATTTGGACTAACCCAAATATTATGAAAGAAAAATAGTTTACTAGGAAGTAAGTAATAAGGAAAGAGAATTCATACAGTGAGCACAGGGTTGTCTATGAAGTAACAGAAGATGGGTATCAGCATTATATAGGATGAGATCCATAGTAAAGTGAGGACCAGCTCAGAGGCTGAGTTAAAACCTTCCCCCAGATATTATCCATCTTTTACAAGTACATAAATTTGCAGATTTAACATTAACTTATCTTAGGGAAAATTTTGCTTAAAATCTAAACCAATGTAAATCAACTTTGTATTTGGCATGAATATGGGAAGTAGGGAGGTGTATAAATATGCCCATGTCTGTGTGGGCACATGAGTTTTCTTAAGAATGAAGCAAAATCCTCCCATTTCACTTTGTAGAGGCTGTTAAAGATTATGGAATGCTTAAGACTTAAGGTAGATGCCTATACCTACTTTATACTTGTTTATGCCTTGAAAACATAGAGCTGAGTTTGAATTCCATTAGGGAAAGTATAATTATCTTGGAAATAATAAAAAGGAGTCTAGTTCATATGATATGGCTGGGCTCCATACTTTTCATTAGAAAAATGCCTGATATTCAAAAATGTGTTACTTCTGTGTACATTGCCTTAGCCTCACCACAATTTCAATGAAGCCAGCTATAATTAAGGATAGGTTTTGTGCTCCAACTTGCTTTTTTGAGAGAAGGAAAAAAAAGTCTGTGCTCCATGTTTAAAATGATGTAGAGCAGAAAGAATGGAGTTGATAAGACAGAGCAATTTAGAATTCTGAAATCTGGAGCTTGAAGCCAAAGAATCACGGAATCAAAGAGTGTATAGCTCCCTCAGAAAGAATTTGGGAGGTAGCTAGAGCTAGTCAGTAAGTTATGTATATATCTATTATTTGTGAATTAATTTGCAGGATCTCATCTCTATGCAAAATGAAGAGTATGGTGAAAGGTGGGGAAAGAGACCAACTTCTGTCATAGGAAATTTCAGTATAAATAATTGAAAACTGCCTAGTTAAATCAGCAAGCCAACCCCACTGTGGGTTGACCAGATGTTTAATACAGATTATCCAAAATGGTTGTCTGTTTCTACCTCCCATCCATTTGCTTTGACTTAATATAGACACAGCTCAAAAATAAACATCAAGAAGTAGAACTATATTTACATTTTCCCTAATTCTCAGAGGAACTTGTAATTGTCTGTTTTGTTTGATCAGCAAGAATCCATATAACTTTTCCCACTTGCTCTAAAGGGGTGATGTTTAAGTAGACCATGACACTGAAGTGTTAAAAAGAATCATTATAAAGAAAGTAGAAGTATCCAGTCAATTAGTTGAACATTCATAACCTCAGCATTTTGACACAATGTGTCATGTGGGAATGACATCTTAGACAACAGATGGCTTTACTGTTTGTCAGCTTGAGAGAAAGCAGGCTAAGCAGTGGGGATGGAAGGAGATAAGGGCAGAACCTGGAGAAAATGGAAACGGGAAAACTGACTATGCTATTAATGAAAGAAATAATTGGAAACTATTTTCAATGTATTTTTTAAAAAACAGAGTTCTTTAGTTTTTATACTAAAACATTCAAGATTTCATTCATGGAACATGCCACAAAGTTGAAACAAGAGTCTACCTATATCACTAATCTTATATTGAAATGAGAGAGAGAAAGGGGGGAGGGAGAGAGAGAGAAGTGGAATTGAAGAGAGTCAAGAAGTTCAGCACTCATGTTGCTCTTCCAGAGGACCTGATCCAATTTCCAGCACAGTATGGTAGTTCACAATCATCTATAATTCCAGTTCCAGGAGATCTGAGGCAAAGATGTGTCCTGACCATGGAGACTTATCTACCTGTGAGTGAGCACTCCTCAGCTGTGTATGTGAGAAATCAGCTTTCCATCCATTTTGTTCAGGTTACATAGAAGGGTCTGTCAGAGTTACCCATTAAGCAGACTTCATCTAAATTAACTTCAGGCAGAAAAATTATGGCCCTTGCAGCTCAGGCCTCATGTCCCACAACACTGCTGCTTCCTTCCAATAGTGTAGTCAGGTAGTGTGGTATCCTGTTTACCAATTTTTCTACAATAGGTATAAAATTTAACAACAGAAAACAACAGTAAGGAAGAAAGAAGAAAGTATTTATAATGCCCCCCCAAGCTTATTTGGTTATACCCCACCAACTCCTTGAAGAAAAAAAAAGCATCTTTTATTGAATATTAGTTTCAATTATTTTGAAAACTATAAGCATACACTTCAGTGTATGTGCATACCTGAGTCTCATTCAGCTGTGCAGAATGAAATACTATTTTGATTATCTCCAATTTATAGATTTATAGAGCCTGAAGAACATAAAAATTAATCTATCAGAATTCTGCAAATGCATACTACAGTTGGTGATTCAATGCATAAATTCCACCTAAATTGTACTTTATTTCCTTTCCCCCTGTAACTGTGACTCCAGTGACTCTAAACACATGATTGTCTATATAAAATAATTGATTATAAATAGTTAGATGACTGTAGTGGTTTGAATATGAATGGTCCCCATTGACTCATATATTTGATGCTTAGTCACCAGAGAATGTCACTATTTAAGGAGTAGGAAGTGTTGCCTTGTTAGAGCAGCTGTGGTCTTTTGGCGGAAGTATGCCACTAATGGTGGCTTTTGGGGTTTCAAAGGCACACTCCAGGCATATTCTCTCTCCCCCTCCCATCTCTTTCCCTCCTCCCTCCCTCTCCCCTCCCCATCAACCCCCTTCCTCTCCCTCGGGGCTTGCAGGTCAGGATGTTACTCTCAGCTCCTTCTCCAGTACTTTGCCTGTCTGCTGCCATGCTCTCTACCATGATGATAATGAACTGTAAGTAAGCCTCCAATTAAAATCCCTTCTTTTATAAGAGTCACCTTGGTTATGGTGTCTCTTTACAATAAGCAGAATGCTAAGACACCAAATGTTAATCTAATAAAGACATACACCAAAACTGCATATCTTGATAAGGACCTTTTCAACACTCTTCTATGTATCAGTACTATGAAGATCATTGTTTACACACACAACTTCCCTTTTTTAATGTTCATTACTTGAGTGACCTAATATTTAGAAAATCAATGTATTTACTTCTTGGAGGCTATCATCAATTCTTAAATCTTCCCCCTTGTACGCACATGCATGTTTTCTTTTTATAATTTTAAATAGGAAAGTTAGCTGTTGCAAGTAAAGTCACAACCAGGAGAAAGAAGTCTCAGAGACGCATCAGTTTGTGCATATTTTGATTTGATCAGGAACTAGTGTATGCTTTGGGCACCCGAATCAGTTATATGAGAGGGAGTTAAAATCACCTTTGTCCACAACTATTGTCTATGCATGCACTGTCAGTCTAATAAAAAACAAATTACAACAACAAAAAAAGGATGAATGCATCATACATTACTGACTGAAAATACAATTCAAGGTCAGAGAAGTTCATTTAGTGAATGCATCCGAGCATATAAACTACTTACAAGCACAGGTCAAGGCTTGCCAAGGGTTCTGTGATCTGCTTCCATGAGAAGTTTAATCACTGTATAGGGTACTTTGGCTCCTCTGCTAAATGTGCCATGCACTTCTTGGTAAAGTTAAATGTAAGCTGTTTTCATTGAGCATCACTACTGTCGTAATTATGGGTTTGGGATCATGCAAACTAATACCAATTTCAAGCAGTGCAACACGCTACAATAGCAGGAATCTTTGGTGATCTGATAGAAAACAGCATGTTCCAGCCTGTGTTTGTCCAGGAGTTATAGAGCTTTGCAAAAGCACACAACCTTTTAGGTCAAGTGGGCAATTTAGGCCTCTGGAAAAATGTCAGGCATATATAGGAAGAGACCTTTCAATTATTTACATACAATATTCCCTTAATTAGCAATTGGTTTTAAGTTATTCTGGTTTTTCTCAAATAGGGGCATACGGAGCCAGGTTTACAGGGAGATGGGTGGGGATAGATGTAGTGTTTCATGTCAATGAAAAATTAATAATCTTTCTGTAGATGGAGTGAATAGTTGCCTGCAAGAGCTGCAATCTCAAAGAATTTAAAAGGACTTTGTTACAATCCATGCTAATAATCTAAAATTTAAAAAACATGTCTTAGACATGTCTAGCAAATAAAATACGGTAATACTTAAAAGGCTTGTGTCCTGAGTTGCTGATGTGGAGGTGATAACGCCATGCCAGATCTCTGATTGCTATATTGTCAAACAGTTATTCACAAAACTTTAAATATGTCAAAGTCAGTCTCTTCAAATCATTTTCCTCAAATGGTTTTGAAAGGATTTTAAAATATTTGAGTAGTATTTGATATAGAATAATCATAACTACCTATACTAACCTGGAGGAAAAGTCCAAAGTTTGGGAAACTTATTCAAAAGTGAATGCATTTTGGGTTTTTTATTCCATAGGATTAGTAATAATGACAACGCAATAAAATTTTACTTGACAAAGTTTGGCTGGTTGCTTCTAAATTTTAAAATATTCATCTCTGGAACAAAGAGAATTTTTGACTCTCTAAATACATTTAACTTGGCAATTAAGACATTTTAGTGTCTTTTTATTAATTATGAAGACACTTGGATTACCTAATGCCTTTGTAAGTAAGATTAAGAAACATGTTTTTATAGAGTTTGATTTATTTTTATGCATTAATCTAAAAACATTAGGCTGAAATTCACTGTTGGAACTTCCAAAGAAGGCAACAGGCTTTTGCAATCACCAACAGCCTTTGCATTATGTTAAGGACAGTGAAAATGAATGACACAAGAGTGAGCAAATGCCTTTGACAGTTGTCTTTCCATTTATCTTGACATTATTATTTAAGACAAATTATCTAAAATTTCTTAAACTCCAAGTGTTGGTACCAAGGCTCAAAAGTGCATTGACTCTCACATGTGGTTTTAATTCAAATACGAAATTTCACAAGCCACATAAGGATAACTTTCCCAAGAATTATCCTTCATTTCCCTGAGTCATTATAGGAAAACAAGCAAAAAATTAAAATAAAAACTGAAGCACACAATGATGCATGCACTGGCTAGTTTTGTGTGTTAACTTGACACAAGCTATAGTCATCAGAGACAGGAACCACAGTTGAGAAATGCCTCCATAAGACCCAGCTGTAAGGTATTTTTTCATTTAGTGATCAGGAAGAGAGGTTCCAGCCCACGGTGAGTAGTGTTATCCCTGAGTTTGTGGTTCTGGGTTCTATAAGAAGGTGGGCTGACAAAGCCACGGGAATCAAGTCAGTAAGTAGCTCCCCTTTATGGCTTCTACATCAGTTTCTGCCTGTAGGTTCCTTCCCTATCTGAGTTCCTGTCCTGACTTCCTTCAGTGATGAACAGCAATGTTGTAGTATAAGCCTAATCAATCCTTTCCTCCCTAACTTTCGTTTTAGTCTTTATGTTGAAGCAATAGAAACCTAACTAAGACAACGGAAGGAAAAAAACAATGACAGGAGAAAATATCAAACCCAAATGTCCAAACCAAAACAACAAAAACCAGACAAACAAGATGAGTGAATTAATACAGATTTACATGGCAAAAATATTGCCAACTTCCTTCCCATTTTCGTGTGATGACAGGACTCCAGTTAATTTGGGGAAATGAACCGGTAACTGTACCATGGGCAGAATTGTCCCAGAATGTCAATGATCTTTTCTCACTGCTGCCACATAGCTGTAGGTAGGTTGAGCCACTGTGAGGAATGGTGTAAAAGAATGCCTGGAAATTCCAGATTTGATCTGGGGCTGAGATGAACTGCATCTAAAAATATTATCTTTTCAGAGATTCCTAATACTTTCTGGCTCCAGTGTCAAAAACTGCATATCCAGCCATAGAACAGAGAAGTCAGCTGATCTTGTGAAGATCAGGACAGCCCAAGCTCTTGGAAATGGTTGCTGCCTCTATCACCAGCTCTCTCTCTCTCCTGTTTTTGCTATTTCTAATTCTGATGAGGAAATATTTCCATGAAGCCTGAAGCCATCAACCAAATAAATAGTGGCCATCCCATTTCTACTAAAAGGAATAAAATAAATTCATTAAAATTAATTAATTAATTAAGGTATCATTATGTCATTTAGTACTAAGGTTCCGGGAATTCTGTATTTGCCTAGACTGCTATATATTTCATAACCTACTTACAAATAGTGTCCATGATTTTTTCAGGTTTCCTTTCATTTAAAACCATGGTATATGCCAGGAATGCTTGCCCTAAAACTAAATGTTCCCCAGTTGTTCCATTTTCTTTCTGTATTTCAGATATTTTTGCCTTCTTTACTCTATATTAATAGGAGTGATTCCAAGTAGCATATAGTTCAAACCCATCACACAGTTCTCTATATCATTGGCATGCCTTCTGTTCCTCAAACCATTCTCCAGAAGGGTCTATCTTAATTATGACTTTCTTTAAACTGCCACAGAACATTTCTGTACCTAGAGATGTAGAATAGTGGTGGTATGATTGTTTCAATAGGAATGGCCCCCATAAACTCATGTGTTGGAATGCTTGGCCCACAGGGAGTGACATTACTAAGAGGTATAGACTTGTTGGAATAGGTATGTCATTGATGGATAAGTGTGTCACTGTGGGGGGTGGGCTTTGAGTTCTCATAGTTCTTTAGATATTCACAATATAGGGCAGTTCACTTCCTGTTGCCTGAAGATCAGGATATAGAATTCCCACTCTTCCTCTCCTACCATGTCTACCTGCATGCTGCCATGCTTTCATCATGATGACAAAAATGAACTATTCCTCTGAAACTCTAAGCCAGCCCCAATTAAATATTTTCCTTTGTAAGAGTTGTTGTATGTAAATGGACATTTCCAGTCCCTGACACTGAGTCCCAAATAATTGTTCAGATGTTTACATTAATTCCAAATGCTCAGCCAATAGCTCAGGCTTATTACTAACTAGCTCTTACATTTTAAGTTAGCCCATATTCCTTATTTCACATGTCACTACCTTTATTAACCTGACACGTTCATCTCTTGCTCCTTCTGAGTCTGGCTGGTGACTCCTCTGACTCTGCCCTTTTCCTTCCCAGCATTCTCAATTTGGCTTTCCTGCTTAACTTTATCCTGTTCAGCTATTGGCCAGCCAGTTTCTTTATTAAACCAATCACAATGACAAATATTTACAATGTACAAGAGGATTATTTCACAGCAGCTGTTGTGGTCATTATGTCTCTTCACAGTCATAAATACTTTAACTAAGACAGATGGCTAGCTAGGACAAGAGGTTCCAGGATGAAGAGCAAATTAGATACAAGATGGGAATAGAGAGAGAAAGACAAGGTGAGACACTTGGAACAATTTTAAGGAAATAACATGGCAGTGTAGTAGGATTATGTTCTATTACATTGTAAATATTTGTCCCTCCTACTGGTTTAATAAAAACACTGATTGGCCAAAAGGCAAAAAGGAAGTGTGGGAAAGGCTACCAGACTAAGAAAAGTCTGGGAAGAAGAAAAGTCAGAAGAGATACAGAGATACAAGAGAGATGCCAAGAGAGATGCAGAGGAAAGAAGACAACCATGCTGCTCTGAAAAAAGGTACTAAGCCACATGGCTAAATAGATGAACAGAAATAGATTGAGGTAAGATGGAAGAATTAGCTAGCCATATGTCTGAGCCATTGGTCAATCAGCATAAAATTAATATAAGCCTTTGTGTGATTATTTGGAGTTAAGTGGCAGTAGGGTTGCAGGTGGGTGCAAACCTCTGGGCTAGGCCAGAAAGTCTGGGCCAGAAACATTATACTACATGGTAAGTGAGGGTAAATGGGAGACAAGAGTAAAAGGGACATTCTAGAATTGCCACATGGCAGGCAGTTTCTTTGGGAAATAATGGTCTGAGCATTTGCATAGCATGCCATACACAGAAGGGCCAAACTCTCCATTTCTGACATCAAAGTCTCCTATTATCACTACTCTAAAATTTTTGATAATTTTGAGAAATTGTATCTCAAATAGAGTTTTCTAATGAGAAAATTGAACATTACCTAAAAATGGGGGTGGGAGGTAATGCCTAACCCAGGCCATATCCACTGTTCTTGCCACTCCATGGATAAGAATTCCAGTGAATTCACAAAGCATGGGAATCAAGGGGAACTCTGAGCATAGAAATACAGGTTATGTCCAAGTCAGGGTGTGAGCAGAGGCTACAGAGTGCGTTGGGCAGGGGGAGGGAGTCATACTTTCCCTCAAACTCAGAACATGCTTTAAGCACAAAAGGAAGGCAATGGTATTTGAATAAACCAATTGACCAAGGAGTCTCTTCACATCCTTTTTTATTTGTGGAGCATCCCTGTTGTAGTTCATTACTAGATGCAAAATAAAGCTATATGAGCATTTCATCTCAGTCCATCTTTCTCTGCAGTAAATTTAAGGTAGTGTTAGCAAGAATGTGTACATATTAGCAAGTAAAATAACAACAGTATGTGTGACTGTGTGCATATTTGTGTGTGAATGTTTGTGTGTATATATCTGTCTGTGTGTATGTATGTGTGTTTGTGTGTGTGTATAAATATGCAGTGTTTTTACAATCTTGGTAAGAATGAAATATGTTGGCATATGAAAACTATTAAAATCAAACTGGTTTTCATTATTTCATATGTGCATTAAATACTTTTATATTTGTATGCTGTGCTTTTAAGGTTGGTACCATACAAACACCATTTATGTTAACAATTTAATTTTTTCACTTTTTGTGGAACACCAAATTGTAAATAAATGCCATCACAAGTTTACTGAATCTAAAATAAAGAAAAGGCTCTGTTTCTATTTTAGTTCTTTTAACTTTTTTTTTCTACTTTTTGTACAAAGGGTCTTGTGTTTTCAGTTTTCACTGACCCCAAATTGTCAAGTCAACCTCACTGCTTCCTTCTACTTTGGGGTCCATAGTTGATTGAGTTCACTCTATGAATCCCCAAGCAAAAGATGACATGACAGATCCATCTCTGCCACGGGGATTGACAAGTATGTACTTGGGTCATAGGAGCTATGGATGCAATGCACCCTTCTCTTCTGTAATTCTGAAGTGAGCAAGTGGTTTAATCACGGGACAGAGGGGGGGAATTCTTGTAATTTATAATCATTTCAGCAATCTTAAATGATAATATGTTCACATGACAGTTGTTAGGACCATGGGGAAAGCTGCCAGAGAATTTTCTAAGAAATAATCAGTTGGAGAATCAATGTTCAGAATGTGAACTGTGTAAATGTTGGGCACTTGCGTGGCAGCGCTCTACCATGGGGGCCAAGACAGCAAAAACACACCGGAGAGCCCTGGAGAAAGAAATCCTGCTTTCCGTCAGTACCACCATTAGTGGAAGGTGTAACTACGAAAAGCAACCCTTGTCTACTTGCTAGTTACTCCGCCCCCCCCACCATCCGATTGAGAGCCAAAATAAAAGTAGGTAAACCAATATTAGCTAAAGAAAACTTAGCTTAAACAGAAACAAAAGAATTCTCCTTTTCAATTTAGGGCCATCTATCTGGAGAAGAACCATGGGCAAATGAATGTGTTAGATGGGTCTCATGTGGAATTTTTCTTCCTCGTGGGAGAGGATGGGAGATGAAAAGAGCAGATGAGATGAGAGGGCAGGAGAGACAGGAAAAGCCACAGTGGTGCAGTAAGGAAGGAGACACTGAAGTCCAGTAGAGAGAATGAAGGATGTCAAAGAAAGCTGTGTTGCTGCTTTTTCGTTGAAATTATCTTCTCTATCATCCTAAAAAAATCTCCTGTTTCTTGTTGGTGTTGGGTTTTTGTTATTGTTTTTTGTTTTGGGGTCTTAAGAGAAGAAGGTTGAGGTTGAAATTAAATATGGAAATGGCAGAGCTTGAGCCCAACTGGTGCCCTGAGAAGGGACAGGGAGGAGCTGATGCCAATTTGATTCACACAGAGTTTAAAAGATGGCCTTCAGCACTCAACAGAACAACAACAACAACAACAACAACAACAACAACAACAAAGAGCTGACTTTCCATTTATTCGCTTCTGTCTTTCTGATAAGTTTTGACTCTTCAGGTTGACTTCTTCCTGGGCACAGAGTCAATTTTCTCATTCCTTGGTTGCTCTCCAAAGGAAAGAACTAAGTCCATTGGCTCCGGTTTGCTATCTCCCTTGTGGTCCAGCGAGTGATAAAAGAGAAACATCAATAGAGGGATTTTCCATCTGAGGGGAAAGCTTGCGTCATTGGCCACACTTGATCTGTTTCTACCATGCTAAGTATAGAACAGGGCTTTCCTCACACCTGGTCCTTGGCTGTGTCAGAGGACTGAATTTGAATAGAAAACAAAATGATATGTCTCAGCCATTCCTTCACTGTGTTGGCATTGCTTTCTCTCAATGTTATGTTAATGGAGGTTAGCAAGGCCGATCCATTAGTGAATCCATGGTCACACAGCATGAGGATCTGATCTGACTCAGTCTCCAGCACCCATGCAAAAAGACTAGGCATAGTAACAAACACTGCCTTCTCAGCACTATGGAGCCAGAAACAGGCAGATCTCTGGGGAGCACTAGCCAGTCATTTTAGCTTAATCTGTGGGCCCCAGATTCTAGCCAGGTATCCTGTCACCAAAAACAATTTAGATTACTCTTGATGAAAACACTAGAAATTGATATCTGGCCCCTGAAAGCATAAGCGTACTTTTGGATGTACAAATGCATGCACATGTACACCTCACTACACACACACACAAACACACACACATGCCAATTAAGCTAAGAATATTTTATTAATGAAAAATACTATTTCTATAATTTACTAAATTTGATTGAATTTCCATCACTATCAAAGTAAGCCAGCAGTTGTTTTCCCAGGCTGCCTTCCCCTTTTCATGAGGAAACATCTTTGGGTTTTGGTAACATGTGCTTCTCCTATCTGTCCCCAGCTTCCTATTCTGATCAATGCATCATAGGTGACAAAGTCAACAATTATACTGCATTCTTCCTAATCACGTGCAAGCCACGATTCCTTACAGACTTCAGAATAATCTAATTCCTCAGCATAGCATGTGATCGGTCCTTACAATCAGACCTACTTCTGTTAATAAAAAAAAATAAGAGATAATTCATAATAAATTTAAAAAAAGAAAAAAGAGAAAATTTAAAAATAAATAAATAAAAAGATAAATAAATAAATAAATAAATAAATAAATAAATAAATAAATGATAAAATTTATCTCTTAATAGTTCATTGACTCCTCAGAATCAGGGACATTAATTTTCTTTTTCTTTTTTTTTTCTTTTTTCTTTTAGTGCTAGGTTTGAACCTTGCCTTTCTTCTTATTGGTAGAAAGGTTGATGGAATGATATACATGTCTGGTTAAATGTCATTTATCCAACTCTCACTAAAATCACTTGTGACATTTGATAATGTTGCAGATTTTTCAAAACTACCTTAGACCTGTATTAGAATCTTTGGGAACAGAATATAAGAATTCAAATGTTAAGTAGGGGTCTATCTGATTTATCTCAAAGCTTAAACATCCTATGTAATTGATACTAAAAACCATAGCATTTTGTCTTAATACCTCAATAATCATTGTGCTTCCAGAACATTAATATCCTGACAATAATTACCATATAATGTTTCCTGCATAGGCATACCTTGGGTACAACAGGCATCAGTCTGAGGGCTTATTAGTAATCAAACAAGTAAGAAAACATGAACCATGTATACAAATAAAGGAAAATAGGAAGAATACCAAAGTTTTGATCAGGCTCAGTGACCAGAGATGCTGATGTTTGGCCTTTAGAAGCCTTCAAGGGAAGAAAAGAAAATCATTCCCAGTTTGAAAATGAATAAAAGCAGGACATTTGAAAGACTCTGGATCTCAGTCAGTATAAGTTCATTTTAGGATGAGATGGTTAAAAGACCTTGAAGGAAAGAGTGAGTGTCTATTAGTACAAGCACAAGGAAGAAATTAGAAGTTTTGGGTGGGTAATACTTCCAACAATTATTTATTATATCTGACTTGTAGAACAATATAGTTCCAAGAAATATAAATTTTCCCAATATGAACAATATTCACTAAGTACACACACACACACACACACACACACAAACACACACACACACCCTTCTATGTGACAGTGACTATCCTAGAAGCAAGAATTTAGCCATGAGCAAAGCAGAAAAAACCAGCCCTACCTTCCTGCAGACACATAATGCATTAATTTGTTTTGGTTTTTGTTTTTTTTACCTCAGCTCTGTAACAAAATATCTGAAGCAAATTTAAGGAAGGAGGGGCTTATTTAGATTCACAGTTTGAGAGTCCTGTCTATTATGATATTGGAAGTCATGATGGTGGGAGATTGAAGCAACTAGTTACATTGTGTCTGCAGTCAGGAAAGGAAAGTGAGAACTGGAGCTCAGTCTTTCTTTATTTATGTCCTGGACCAAACCCCATGGATTGATACCATCCACAATTAAAGTGGGTTTATGCATTTCAATTCACTAATCTAGATAATTTCTCACAGGCATGTCCAGAAGTGTGTCTCCTAGGTGAGTCTAGAGTCTATGAAGATGAAAGCCAACAGTAACCATCTCAGATAGTAACCATTAACCTGGTTCCTGGCATACAGTCTATCCTCCCTTCCCGAACAGCACTGATTTTCCTCTCTTCACAAGATGCACAATCTGCATAAGAGTAACTGGGTCTTGACTGCAACCATTTTCCTAGTTGTGTGTCTTTTTAAACAATGTTCATAGCCCAATGTGTCCTGAAAATGGAGATGTTTCTGTTTATAGCTCTCAAATGTTTGGATTATAGAAGTGTACCATCACGCCTGCATAGTTTCTCCAGGAAAAAGGCAAACGCCATAGTTGTGGATAATTAGATGAGAAGAAATGTTTTCTGGAATCCAATGAATGTACAAGAAAAAGAAATTCCCCTTTCCTGTTGGACAACGGGAAGGAAGAGACATATCACTCCACTTTCAGACACTAGAAAACTATCTTGTCATAGATGGAACACCACAATCAAAGGAAATAAAATATAGAATGGCTTGATTCAATAATAGTGACTGCATAGCTATTATTTTAAAATTAAGTTTAAAATAATAATTTCAATTTTTAAAAGTAAGAATTTTAAAAGTAAGTTTAAAAAAAATCCCATAATTAGTACTATACTGAGTGAGTATTTTTCAGTGAATCTTTGGGGAAAATCTAATGAAAGATGTCACAATGGAGGGCGTCTAGTCAAACATAATTAAAGAATGGGAATTATTGGCTTCAAGATAAGCAAAACCACATGCAGTTGCTTCTAAGACAAGTTTAAGAATAATATGACGAAAATCTGTCAAAATGAAAAATGAACCAATTTATCATTATACTGTTGGACTCTCATATTCAAGACATAAAAAGCTTACCTCATTAAACTGGGTTAATCCCCTGTAGAAATTTCCCTGGGAAAATCACCTGAGATTTCAGAGGTTGGCAGAGAATGAAATTCTAATTCTTTTGCATTTCCAGTAAGTTTTAATTAGTTTTCTATTGCTGTAAGGAGACACCATGATCAAGGCAACTTATAAAAGAAGGCATTTAATGGAGAGGGGTCATGCTTACAGTTTCAGTGGATTAGTCCATGGGAGCATTAGTCCATGCAGGGAGCATGGGAGCAGACAGGCAGGCATGGGGCTGGAAGAGTAGCTAACAGCTTACATGTTCAGACAAGAGAGGAGAGAGAGAGACAGACAGAGAGAGAGAGAGAGAGAGAGAGAGAGAGAGAGAGAGAGAGAGAGAGAGAGAGAGAGAGAGAGAAAATGCAAGAAATGATGTATTTTAAAACCTTAAAAGCTAACCCCCAATGACATATTGCCTCCAACAAGGCCACGCCTCTTAATCCTCCCATATATTTCAACCAACTCTGGACCAAACCTTCAAATACACAAACTTATGGAAACTATTTTTATTCAAACTACCACACAATACAATAAATTGCATATTGCTTGGAGGAAATGGAAGGCCATCAGGGAACTTATTTGGTGCTTGTCATAAGATAACATCTGTAGTTTCTGAGCCATTCTGTTGCACGAATCTTTGCATAAACATTTATTTTAATATGTCTAGGGGAGTGATGGACATTTGTCCTCAAAATAACCATGCAGAGTTGAACTTCTGTTCACAACCAAAGAAAAGAGCAATAGTTATTGAATATGTTGCTTCAGTAAATAAAATCAGAATTGGAATCTATGTTTACATGACTTCACAGAACATTCTCCCAATCTTACTTTTATTTAAATGATTCTCCCTTGAAGAAAAAATATAGAAATGTAAAATATTAGTGATTCTGAAGCAGTAATTGATACAAGGAACTTGTTCAAAAGAGATGTTTCTTTAGTTCAAACACTACACTCTCTGTAATTCTTTCTAATTGATGTTTACAAGTACAAATGCACCTTGACTTACAATGGGGATATGTCATAATATACTCATTATAAACTGAAAATCAAAAATAATTTTTATACACGTAATCTACCAGAGTCACAGCTTGGTAACACAGTCCAGTGTGAAATGTGGACTGTTTCCCTTCACAGTCATATGGCTGTCCAGGCTCTTCAGCTCTGTGCTGCTCTCCAGCCTTGTGAAAGTGAGTCTTATTGGTTAGAGCTAGTTTGGAAAAGGATCAAAACTTAGCATTCAATTTTCAAAGTCAAGTTTTGGTAGATATTTATCTATTTCAGCTCTGTCTTAAAGTTAAAGTTATTAAGTTAAATCATTTTAAGTAAAGTATATTGCAAATGCTTTATAGGTCCTTGTAACTTAGATTTAATTCATTTTTCAATCTAGAACTATGACTAGACAACTTATATATAACTGTAACTAGAAAAATAGGCAAAACTTGTAAAATAAAAAGAGAGAGCAATGATGTAAGCTGTAAGTGCCCCACTAGAGAGAGATCTTCCTCACAGAATAGAGAGAGTAGATAAACCAAAAGGAGATTAGTTTTCTTGTTCAGAGAGAAAATTGGTAGTCTTGGTGGGTCAAGGTATCTAGAATTTAAATGGCAGAATCATAGCAGAGAAATCTGGACAGAAAGACAAATGAGTAATGTATAGCAAAGACCCCTTAAATATTTTTTCTAAATGTTATATATTAGAGGAAATTATCTGAATGCAGAAAATAAAATTCCAGGAGAAAATATCTGAAAAAACCTTCTCCATAGCTCACAGAGGTCAAGGAACTGGCTGTTTGCAGTAAAAGTCCAAAGATCTAGTACATGAGACTTTGCCTCCTCAGTAAACTTACATCGGTAGTGAAGATAAATCTTCCTATGCTGAAAGCTCTTCTGGACCCACAGCAGTAAAGCTCAAAAATAAATTCCCAAAGTGAGTCTTAAAAATATATCTGCATGCCAGAACATAAACTAAGATCGTTTAAGAAAAAAAAAATGATGTTTCTAGAAGCAGAATCATAAAATTCACAATGTTTGGCATTTACTCAAAACTTACCCAATGGCCAAAGCAGCATGCTAACACAACTCATAGTGAGGAAGATCAACCTGCAGAAACAGATCTGGCAATGACAGAGATGCTAGAACCAGCATGTACATTTTAAGATGCTTTTGAGCAGTAGGCTTCTGCATGTCTCTTTAAAGGGTACTTAGTATTAATTATTCCTTCCATATCTCCTCCTCTACCCTGCCCTCCTATTCCACTCCCCATTTAATATCCTATTTTTATTTCCCCATTATGAAACTATATTCTATTTTTCTTTCCTTAGAAATTTCCCTTCTTCTCCTTGGTTCCTTCCTAACCACCTACTTCCCATCAATATTCTGAACAAAATACACTTATCAAAAGCTTAAAAATTAATATCTGCATACAAGAGAAAATACATAATGTCACAATGTTTGTCTTTCTGCATATGTGTTACCTCACTTGTGATTATTGTTTTTAGATCATCCTTTCACCTGAAAATTTCATTGTTCTTAACAGCTAAATAATATTCAATTTTGTGATGTACCATATCTTCATTTTCTATTCATCCATTCTATTGATGGATTTCTAGTTTGTTTTCGATTTCTGGATGCTATAAATAGTGCAGCAATGAACATGGATAAATAGGTGTCTCTATAGTAAGATACAGTGTTCACTGAGTACATAGCTGTGAAAATACTAGAAAGCCACTGTCCACATAAGAAGACATAAATTAATAGAAATGGGTTGAGTTAAGTTATAAAAAAAACTAGTTAGTAATGAGCCTGAGCCTTAGGCTGAACAGTTTATAATTAAAATAAGGCTCTAAATAATTATTTTATAAGTAGCTGTGGGACCACAGGTGAAAGAGATTTGCCTGGCCTATGTTGCTTGGACAGGACAGAAAAACTTGTGTCTACAAATGGCACCTGACATGGGGCATTGATCCACATAGACCTGTGTAATAGTGAATTTCTGACCTGTCTGGCCTGTGGTCCTGACTCACAGACCCTCAGTCCCAAAGAAACACACAAATGCTTGCATTAATTTTATGTTGATTAACCTGTGGCTCAGACATATTGCTAGCTAGCTCTTACTCTTAAACTAATCCATGATTTTTATTTTGTTCAGCTGTGCAGCTTGGTACCTTTCTCAAAGTAGCATTTCAGCTTCTTTCCTCTGTGTCTGCTGGCATCTCATCTGGCATCTCTCAGGTGTCTCTCCTGGAGTCTCTGCTCTGCTTTTCCTGCTCCCAGATTTTTCTTAGCTGGGTAGCCCCTCCCATACTCCCTGTATGTTTTCTGGCCAATCAGCTTTTTATTAAACTAGTAGGAGGGACAAATATTAACAAGGTACAAGAACATATTCCCACATCAGACCTGAGAAGCTTAAAAAAGATTTTGAATGCCCAGAATCAGAGCCACACTGGGCTTCCTAGCCTCACAGTTTCATGTCAGCTGTAGCACAGAGATTCATGTCCCAGAAGCTGTCTACAAGATGCATCCACTCCATTCAGCCATGACCTAAGCAGCCTGGCCTATTTCCACAGTCTTTCTCATGGGCCTTGGTACAAAAAGGTTTCTCCCAGCCATTGCTTGTGGGTTTTGGAGCATATCTGTGGGGTTAAAAATATAGGTCCACTATACGCAATACTTCTTTCCAGAATTGGAGGTGAAACATGATTTATTGGTACCTGCACCATATTGAAAAGCTAAATGGAGCAGAGCCAGCAGCCAGAGCTGCTTTTGTTATAGCCACTCTTCAGTTTAAACAATAGTCAAATGTGATTACAGATACACAGTAAAACAAATTTAGATTAAAAACACTATAAATAGGTTATAATGTGTATAAAAATATAAGCAATTATATAAAATAGTTTTTAAAAAGTCTTTTTAAAACACAATAAATAATATAAAAATAGTCACATAAGATAATAATACAATAAAATCCAAATTATATATTATACTATGTGTTCTTTAAGTTTTTTGACTATTAATAAACTAACTACAAAAGACAATTATAAAGGCTATTAAGTTAAGCCAACATATATATTGAGAGCTTGTTTGGAGGTTCTAGCAGGGGAGTGCAGCTACTCATATACCCTTGACCGAAGACCGGTCCTCCTCTATTCGGGGAAGGTCGTCCTCTTCGACCGAGCGCTCAGCTTCGGGAGGGAAGCACATGGAGCAGTGAGGGAGGAAGGGGACACCCGCCTAGCCAGCCAGATCAGCCGAATCAACCCTGGCGATCAGTGGGGTGACAGATGTCGCAGCCAGATCGCCCTCACATCCAAAGTTAAGCCAACATATATATTTTAAAAGTGTCTTGACTTTAAAATTTAAGTCTAAAAATATTACTTTAAAAATCCTGCTTTGGGGGGCTGGAGAGATGGCTCAGCGGTTAAGAGCACCATCTGCTCTTCCAGAGGACCTGGGTTCAATTCTCAGCACCCACATGACAGCTAACAACTATCTGTAGTTCTAGTTCCAGGCAAACACCAAGGCAAATAAATAAATAAATAGTTTAAAAAAAATTCTGCTTTGGTTTCCACAAAAGATAGAAACTTATAAATTACTTTCAGAATAATATGATGCAATAAACCAAGACCCCCTAAAAAAAACTGACTAAAACAATTCAACTTCACAAACTAATACAGCCAAGATTTAATCATAATTCTAAATTTTCTCAAAACTATCAAAAAATTATCATTAAGAGATTTGTCTGGCCCAGGCTACATGCTCAGAAATAGTTGACTAACACAAAACAGACCACATGACTATAATTTATCTTGCATATATGTGTATGTGTTTTTGTTTGTTTGTTTGTTTGTTTTAATAGAGAGAAAGAACATGAAGTGTGTGAGTTGGGGTGGGAATTCAGTTAGAATTGGGAAAGGGGGAAGAATATATTGTATGAAAAACTAAAAATTAGAATTAGTGTATATGACTGTAAAGCCAGCTCTTATAAAACTAACAGAACAAACTCTCTCTAACGAGTCAGGGGATGTATTACACAAAATAACATTTGTGCAACTAGAGTCTAACTACAAGTATGCTAATCTATGTCTACGAACTCAGTCAGGTTGTCATTTATAAGTGCAATGAGCAAAGAACTGTCCATTACTATATGTCAAATACTCAAGCACTACAATAGTCGATATTCAAACTAAGACTGCATTACTTACCATCCCAATGATAAAAATTTCACAATTTGCTTCAGAAGTAGATTGATGTGGGATGTCTTTCTGTATGCTGTGAATATCTTTGATTAATAAAAGAACTGTCTTGTCCTATGGCAAGAATCTTAGAAGTAGGTGGGGAAAGCAGAGCATAGATAGGGGAAGGAGGGTCGAGTAAAAGGAAATGTCTTTCAGCTGCCCAAGAAGCAAGATATAAAGAAATAAGTAAGCCACAGGCCACATGGCAGGACAGATAAATGGAAATGGGTTGAGTTAAGATACAAGAGCTAGGTAGTAATATGTCTGAGACATAGGCCAAGCAGAATATAATTAATATAAACATATGTGTCATTTGGGGGGCATAAGCAGTAGCAGGCAGATCTAGACCTTGGTACTAGACCAGGCCAGAAACTTATTACAGTAGATAGAAAATAGGAAATTGCTATTGGCTTGACAGAAGGCAGAAAATGTAAAGCACCATAAAGGAAAAGAAAATGTGAAGTCAGCGTCAGAGAAGTGTTTTGTGGGAGTGAGAGATGAGTATGCGAGAATGGATAGAATGAATCTTTGTAGTAACCATAAAACATAGATAATATATTCTTGATATAAAGAACAATTAAGAACAGTGTGTGTCAACCACTGAACAGCTTGGGATTTGAAATACCTTGGACTAGCACCTTGGATGCCATTCCCTCTAGAGGAATACCTGACTCAGTCTTGATGTTGGGGTGAGGAAACTGGATCTGCCAGGAGTGGATGCTGAACTAAGCCATATTGGGACATTGGGACCTTGGAACCTCCTGCCCTTGTTGGGGAGGAGATGGGGAGATGTGGAGAAGAGAGAGTGACTGGAGGATGTGGGAGGGGGAAGGGACCTTGAACAAGGATATACATGGATAGAAAATGTGACTATTCATAATAAAAAAATATAAAAAAGAAAAGAAACAATGTGTGTGTGTGTGTGTGTGTGTGTGTGTGTGTGTGAATGCACATGCTGAAAATAATGAATATTCTAAAGCTCCAGCAGTTTGGAACATCAAAAGGAGAATTTATCCCCTTAATAATTTCCTATTTTGCTTGCTATGTATCTCTGTAGTAGAATATTCTGTATGAAGTTTCTGGCCTGGAATTTCCAGCCTAGCCCCTAGGTTCAGACTCACTCACAACCCTGCTGCCACATAATCACACAAAGCTTTACATTATTTTTATGCTGATTGGTCTATGGCTCAGTCATATAACTTGCTAACTCTTAACTCTTAAACTAACCCATGATTCTCATCTTGTTTAGCCTTTGACTTGGTACCTTTTCTCAGAGCAGCATCTCAACTTCTTTCCTCTTCTGTGTCTGCTGGTGTCTCTTTCTGACCCCTCCTCTTCCCACAGTTTTCTTAGTCTGGTAGTCCCGCCCACACTTCCTGTTTGCCTTCTGGCCAACCAGCATTTCATTAAACCAGTAGAAGGGACAAATATTTACAATGTACCAGAACATAATCCCACAACAATATTCTTCTAGGCAATTAATACAAAAATAACAGAAAAACACATTGTGTATATTGTACTGATCACTGAGTAGACCTGCTTTTGGAATTGGAAAAAGTAGAGTGACTGAACAGAAATGTATTGTCCCTTTTCTGTAGATGAGAGGTAGAAGACAGTGGGTTCTGTCTGAAGGTTTGGAGAGAGAAGGGGAATCATTTCCCCTCTCCTGTGTTATCTCTGATGCTGGAAGATTTTAGCATTTCTTGGTGTTTTGTTGTCCCACTGTGACCTCTGGCTTAATCATCGCAAGTCATTCTTTTTATGTGCCTGTGTATCTAGTTTATGTGAACTTCAGTCATACTAAGGTAGGGTCCCACCCAATCCAGGATGACCTCATCCTAATTGGACTAATTATGTCTGGAGCTCTCTCTTTTAAAGAAAATATTCTTCTGAGAATATCTAAACAACTCATTAAACACGGAGATGTTGAGGTGGTGACTACATAGAGTCTTCACCCCTGCATTCCAGTGTCTTTGATATAAGAAGGTATTCTGCATGTTACCTGATAATAAAAGTAAACCAAGATAGCCACAAACTCTTTATCCACAATGGTGTGCTGTATAAAAGATATGCTATGGCAATGGTGGCACAAATCTTGTAGGAGCAACCAATTAATAGTTGATTTGACTTATGGCCTACTCTATGAGATGGAACTCATACCAAGCACTACCCGGACCTGAGACTAGATAAACCAGGGATCTAGAGTGAAACCCAAAAATACTGCTTTAAAAAAAGAAGAAAAGAAAGTATAGTGATTAATAATAATATTCTGCTTACATGTAGATTAGTCTCTTGTTCTTTCGTCACTGGAGAAGCTTCCTCCTGCAACACATGGCAACAAATATAGAGACACAATTAGACATAATGCAGAAAGTGAAAGAGCTTGAAACACTTAGCCATAAATAGGATATCTTATCAAATCTTTCCTCTCCAAGCTCAGTGAACTGCACAGAAGGGGAGGCAGAAAGAGTACAAGAGCCATGGGGGATGGAGGATCTCAAGAAAACAAAATTCTCTAAATCAACATGAGCAAAGTTCATGGAAACTCACAGAACCTAAAGCAGCATGCATAGGACCTGCATGAGTCTGCACCACGTCTTCTACACTTACTTTATGGATTCCAGCTCACTAGTTTTTGGTATTCCTGAATGTACAAATGACTACATCTCTCACCCTTGTGCCTTTACTTCTGCTTCTTCCTTCTAGTTGTCTTGTTCAATTTCTGTGCAATTTTTGTTTTATCTTATTTTATTATGTTATATTTTTAAAAATAATATTATTAAAATATATTTAAAATTAAAATTTTTTAAAATAATAAAAATATAGTTTAATAAAAGAAGTACCCTTTGCCAGGGTATTGAGCTCTAGAATTTTAACATGTGAATTATAGAGAGGACACAATTCAAGCTAGAAACAGTGGAAAGTAATGGAGCCTTTTCCTGGATAAGAGTCTTTTCTGAAGAATAACCCTGAACTGTTTTCTTCCTTGGTTTCTTTCTTTGCTCATTTATAGGGCAGGGGAGAAGACAGGCAGTCAGAATCCTCACTCTGTTGTCCTCCAAGCCTTACAGTCTGTCTCTGAAGGTGTCTCCTGGCTAAGGCCCAGAAGAACAATCTGCTAACAGAGAATATGTTGGCCTCTGGAATCCACATCTGCTGATCATGTATCTGAGTCACATTCATAGCACACGAGATTGTGTCTGCATTTTACACAATGCTTTTCACAAACTATTTTCCTATTGGAAAGGAGTATCTATTACCTTTGCATTATAATCCCAACTTCAGAAAAAAAAAAAACATTTAATTTGTATTATTTCAAGTACTATACTGTTTTATAATCTGTGTGATACTTCCTTCTCTATGAAACTGGGACACATGTCAGGATGGATGATGAAGAGCTCTCTGGTGTCTTCAATTATCTTTCTGTATGATGTCTATTAGAGACCAGTGTAGTAGTGCCATTGATTTTTTTCCTATACATTAAGGCTTCTTGGAAAGAAAACTGATGTGAACTATTTTTATTTAGGTTTATTTTATAATTTTCATTACACGTATTCATGTGTGCCTTTGTAAGGGTATGTACACATAAAAGCAGGTTCCCAAAAAGACAAGGAGGATAGGGTTCTCTGGATCTGGAGTTACAGGCATTATAAGTCACCTTACCTAGGACTGGAAAGTGAACTCAGCTCCTCTGCAAGAGTAATACAACATCTTAACTGCTGAGCCACCCCTCCAGACACCCTCCCCCCTTCCTCCCATATGGGGATTATGAACAGTTCTAGCTATACTGTTTTCTATGCCTGGCATTGTTCTAAGTGTTAATGCATTATGCATTTAACCTTCACACAATCCCCGTAATGTGAGTACTATGATAATCCCATTTTATAGATGATGAATTTGTGGCACTGAGAAGCTCAGTAACTTTGCTGAGATCACACAGGAAGTCAGTAGCATACCTGTCGACTCCCAATGTCCATTGTTTTAGAATCATTTTTAGTTTTCCTCCTGACTAGTTAAATGTGATCTGGGACAAGTTATACAGAGTCTCTGTTCTTCAATTTCTTCAGGTCAGAATGGGAGCAAAATAGTAACATCCTCATAGAATTAATATATGCACAGCATTTAAAATAGCACCCTGCACTAAAGCCAACATACACAGCGAATGACTGAGAACTTATTGTACACTATGAAGCTAATTGAAGCCATGCTGCCTCCTGCTGCTGATTATTTGTGTCTGGCTTCTGAAGGATGGGATTGGCAGGTCTTTGCTGTTTTATGAAGGATGGGACTGAGCTGTCAGTTTCTTTGAAAATAAGAAAGAGGAGGTCAGAGGTGTTTTTGATAGCAACACAAAGGGCCTTTATATGGTTTGAAAAGGTTGGAGGTGTTCACAGCCTGGGAACTGAATCTTCCACTGCCTGCTTGCAGTAACCTTGACCTCTTCTCCTGCCTTATAAAGGAGCAATAGAAAGACATCAGGATGGAGGAAGAACAATTGTGGATATGTTTCAGAAACTGGGATCCTGGAAGGGAATTAAAAATTCTTAATTTTGCACCATAAGAAAAATGGCGTTCAGTGGCCTGGTGGTTCTGTGGGCCTGTGGAACAGTTATCAAGTTATCCTTTAAAAGATGTAGCGTTTGTATGTGGAGTGGGCTGCTCTCTAATTGCTGCAGCAGGCTGCCACTAGGAAGAACAAAGGAAATATTTAGCACATCGTAAATTCTTCTGCAGCCCTGCAGAGTGGCTGGAGTTCAGATTACACATTTATAACTAGCATTTGAGAGCAATTTTTACTTCACTTTGAGAAAGTTGTTGGAGAAGCTGCTGTGTACTTCTCCTCCTTAAAGTCTAGAGAAACACAAACCAAGTGTTAAACAATCCTGTTCATCTGGGTGAGGACACTTTAGAGTTTGGAGAGATGTAACCATTTCCCATTTAGATTTGCTTTTGAATGGGGGGAGTGGAATTCTCCCAGTGTAGCAAAGACAATATGAACACGGGGAATGAATGTTCTGACAGCTTCCCAGCCTCTCTGAGGACCGAGACTGTGACAGTCAAAAGAATAGGCAGAACCTAAAAATAGATTCAGCTCCCATTGCCAAAGGGAACAGTCAGAGAGAGGGAGTAAATATCTTGCCAAGGATAGAGTAGAGCAGCCACATACAGAATTAGGAAAACAAAACCACCTCAATCCAATAATGATGACAAGAAGCCCCTGGATATAAGGTTGGAGGAAGCTGGACAGATCTTGAAGCTGTGTTTTGTGTGCCTTGGCCACATAGCTTTGTCTTTGGATAAGATATTTTGACTCTACACATCTTAGTGGACATGTTTTCTTAGCAAATGGAAATGCACTTGCCTTATTGGCCAGTAGTTTGCTATTGGCGAGTTCTCTCTGGCTTTACATCCTGTGGCTTGGCAGGGCCTGAAGAATTCTCCTGTCATTCTCCACACAGATGATTGACAAAAATATGGGAACACATTATCCCTTGTGATAGTTAATGTCTCAACAAGCCCATGGTTAAAAGGCTTTCTCATGGAAGAGAAAGGCATGATTACTGGAGTTTTGATGGCTAAAAAATTCCCCACCCCCTCAAAGAAAGAAAATGGAATTTTTACTAGCTTAACCAAATTTTTAATTGCCTATTTGCTAGATTGAGGCTTTTTTCAAACAAATTAGAAAAAATTATAGAAATTTATAGACTCAATGAATTTAATTAAGATGAAATAAGTTCTTCTAGACTTCAATGATGGAATAAATCTTACTAGGTTTATAATCTAACACCTCACTGTCCCCTCCTTACTCAAATCAAAGTTGGGGCTTGATTATTAAGAATAAAGCTAGTGATCTCAATGTAGGGCTAATCTGTACCTTAAATTTGAGGTTTTCTACATAAATAGCTACTATGACTAAATTGATTAAGTGACTATTTACTTGTCACATTTGCCAATCCCATAGCTACAGTTCTTTTTCTAAGTGATATTGTAATTTTCCTAACTATTAGTTGTTTGACATAAAAGTTTCTGTTCTGTTGATCATCCATACCTCCTTGTGCTGTGGAGAAGAATGGCTTCTAACTCCACAGTATGGATTCTGATTGTAGAATGAAGGGTTCTCCACTTTTTTTTATTGTCTTTTGATCAGAAAAATCAAAGACTAATTTTAAAATTGAAATGGTTTTATTATTTAATTCATAAATGTGTTTCAGTACTTTGATGACAGAGTTAACATAAGAAATTGATACTACATTTACTGTATAGTTTGAACAAAGCAAGAACAGACTGGCAATTTGGGCATGGTGATGCATGCCTATGGATGTATGCCTGTAGATGGATTCCTATAGATCCCATGCATGTAGGTGCATGAATATAGATGTATGCCTGTGGAGGCATGCATGTATGTGCATGCCTCTAGATAGATGCCTATAGATGCATTACTATATGTGCATGCTTGTAGATGCATACCTATGGATGCATACCTGTGGATGCATGCCTGTAGATGGATGCCTGTAGTTGCATGCCTATGGATGTATGTAGTAGGATTGTATTCTGTTCCATTGTAAATAATTATACCACCTGCTAGTTTAATAAAAATGCTAATTGGCTGAAGGCAGACAGGAAGTGTAGGCAGGGCTACCAGATTAAGAAAACTCTAGGAACATCTCAAAACAGGCATAGATGCTGCAGAGATGCCAGGAGACTACACAGAAAAAAGAAGCTGAAATGCTGCTCTAAGAAAAGGTACTGAGCTGCATGGCCGAACAGGATAAAAATAATCGGTTAGTTTAAGGGTAAAGAGTTTGCAAGCTATATGACTGGGCCCTAGGTCAATTAGTGTAAAATTAATGCATGCATCTGTGTGTTTATTTGGGCCTAAGTGGCAGTGGGGCTGAGAGTGGGACCAAACCTTGGAGGCAGACTGAAAGTCTGGGCCATAAACCTCATACAGCAAGTAGTGCCCAATGTGGGGCTCAAACCTACGACCCTGAGATTAAGAGTTTCATGCTCTACTGACTGAGCTAGCCAGGCAGTGATGGTGCACATGTTTATCACAGCATTTGGGAGACAAGGTTGATCTTTGTGAGTTTGAGGCCATTATGCCTATAGATGCATGCCTGAGGATGCATGCCTGCCTGTAGATGGGTGGCCTGTAGATGCATGTTTATAGATGCATGCCTGAAGATGCATGCCTGTAATGCCAGAACTAAGGAAGCTGAGATAAAGAGGCTATTATGAAGTTAAGAGCAGCCTGACCTACACGGAAAGATTCTATGTCAAAAAGAAAAAAGGACAAGTGTGGCAAGAATCATGCAAAGGTAATTGCCACCAAGTTTGATGATCTCAGTTCCATCCTGGGATTCTGTTGACAGGAGAACAGAATTCCCACAAATTGTCCCCTAGTACCACATATAGGCTGTGCTCACAGGTTCACCTCTCTCTCTCTCTCTCTCTCTCTCTCTCTCTCTCTCTCTGTAAATTCCTTAATGTAATAAAAATTTAAAAGAAAAAATAGAAAGATCACCTTCAAATATATGTGTTTCTCAAACATATTTTCAGTGTCTGAGAAATTAAAATGGCAAAATATGAGATGGTGTAATTATAACTATGTCATGTAAGAGCTTGGCAAGTAATATATTTATGAATATCCTCTGTCAATTAATTTTCAAAGAAATTAAATTCTGAACACAACTGAAGCTTTCTAGACTCCACCCAATGACTTCTTTACTCTAACAACTGCCCTAATAGCTATGGCCTAGTGTTTGTATTGCTGGAGTGGATCTGCGTTCTGAGATACTTATATCAATCTAGAATGAACAGATGTCTATGGAAAGTTTATTGAATTAAATAATGCCATCTAACCATATATTCTTACTGACATTTTAGTGACTCAGAGAAATTCAAGTATTTCAAAGTAAGTGGGAGATAAAAAAACAAGCCTTTTATAAACATAATTCTAAGAGAGAATCTTTCATTGTTGTAAGGCTTACAAAATTGAAGGTCTCATGTTATAAGTAGATAAAACAGGAATTCTTTCTTGCTGTAGAATAAATAGACTATCTCACCCATGAATAATGATTAACGTTCTTTCCCTCAAAGAAAAGGCTCCTAGGAGTTCACACCTGCAGCATTCATGAGTCTCAGGCCCCATGCCCTTGAAAGAAACTTAATAATCACTATTCACAGGTGAAGTGTTCTTTAGTTGGATATAAAAAAGTTGAGGTAAACTCACTCTGCTTTGTTTCTAATACTGGTAGTTTCTCAGCATTCCACCCCCACCAGTCACTGCAAAAATACTTGAGCAGCTTTACAGTTATCCAGAGGTGCTGTTGTAAATATCTTCTTTTTTTCTCAGCTTAGTTTAGTGTTTATCAGGGACTCAAAGGAAGTTCTAAAGGTCACAAAAACAAACTGCTGGAAAAATGCAGATTTCAGCCCCAGTAATTTGCTGCATTTTCACAGCTGAACCCTCCTTATTGCCATCCAGGTCAGAACAGTTCTTAGGTTTTCTCATTCTAAGGACAGACCTACAGGATTGAGCCATAAATATATACATTTACATGAAAATATAGCTGTAAACTTTATGTTCAAGTACAAGCTGGAGTATAAATGTATAAAGTAGAAAGTTCTGAGGAAAGTTCTTTCTTTTTTTTTTTTCCTTCTTTATTTTGTATTTATCAAAAAAAACAGTAAAAAGAATTTAAAATGCGGAAGAGTTAACAATAACTATACAGAGGATAAGAATCATAAGCATGGCTTATCAAGGGTGGAAATACAAATAAGATTGCTACACATATATTTTCTTTATGTTCAGCTTTCCCTCTGAATTTTTTTTTCCATCCCTGTATATCCTTATTCAAGGTCTCTTCCCCCTCCCAACACATCTGGTCATTTTTCTTCTCTGCAACTCCCCATCCCCTCCCTGGGCAGGGAGCAGACAGTCCTATGGTCCCACTGACCCAATAATGCTTAGATCAGTCTCCACTTCTGGCCAAATCCAGTTCTT
>PVIH01017721.1:0-40799 GCA_004025045.1 Sigmodon hispidus
CTAGGCAGGTGCTCTACTACTGAGCCACACCCCAGCCCCTCACTGGGGGATTCTAGGCAGGGGCTCTACCACTGAGCCACACCCCAGCCCCTCACTGGGGGATTCTAGGCTGGTGATCTACCACTGAGCCACACCCCAGCCCCTCACTGGAGGACTCTAGGCAGGGGCTCTACCACTGAGCCACACCCTAGCCTCTCACTGGGGGATTCTAGGCGGGGGCTCTACCACTGAGCCACATCCCAACCCCTCACTGGGGGATTTTAAAGATTTATTATTTATTACAGTATACAGAAGAGAGTACCAGATGTCATTATAGATGGTTGTGAGCCACCATGTGGTTGTTGGGAATTGAACTCAGGACCTCTGGAAGAACAGTCGGTGCTCTTAACCTCTGACCCATCTCTCCAGCCCCGACCCCACACTTTCTAACCAGTTATGTTCATTCATTCATTCTCATTCATATTCTCTCTTCTTCCCCCACTCCCCACCCCAATATTCTGGAACTTATTAGGATATCTGCCCTTCTTTGGCCTTTAAATCCTGGGAGTGAGCTTCCACCCCTGGCTTAAGCTATATAGTATACCTAAATTTATTTCATCTTATTCTTGGGAGTTTCTTGACCTCTTCACAATATGTGTCTAAGTCAAGTGTAGCCTTTAGAGCTGGGGAGACAGAGATGGCACAGTTGGTAAAGCACCTGTCTGCAAACATGAGGTGCATGGCAAAAAAAAAAAAAAAAAACTGCCCAGACGATAGTGGTGCATGCCTTTAATCCCAGCACTAGGGAGACAGAGGCAAGCAGATTTCTGTGAGTTCAAAGCCAGCCTGGTCCACAAAGAGAAGCTTGAAGGAGGGAAAAAAAAAATGGACTGGAGACTAGAGAGTTTGCTCAGTGGTCAAAAACACACATGCTCCTCTTGAGTGAGAGACAGAGGACCGGGATTTAGTTCCCAGCACCCACATTAAGCAGTTCACAACCACCTGTAACATAAGCAGATCTAATGCCCTTTTCTGACCTGCAGTTGTACACATGCACACACGCAATTAGAAATAAAACCTTAAAAGAAAGGCATGATGAACTTGAAGGTTAGAAGAGACGATCTCAGATAAAAAGGGGGTAGAGAAAAATGGAAAATAATAACCTGGTGTCAACCTTTGGTTTCCATGGGAGCATACACACATGTGCTTACACACGCACCCTCATATACATAAAGAAGTAACTTTTTTTTTAACTTTATTTATTTATTTATTTATTTGCCTGGAACTGGAACTACAGACAGTTGTTAGCTATGGGTGCTAGGAATCGAACCCGGGTCCTCTGGCAGAGCAGAGGGTACTCTTAACCGCTGAGCCATCTCTCCAGCCCCTAAGGAGTAACTTTTATTGACAACGATATGGTGTGGGAAGGGGAGCTATGTCAGCTAGCTTTTCTGAGAGCTGTGATAAAAAGAACTTGAAAGAGGAGCAGTTTGCTTTGGCTCACAGACTATCATGGCGGAGAAGGCCCAGTGGCATTCATAACCAAGGGAACATCACTACTACTTCTCACATCCTGGCAGACCAAGAAGTAGATGACAAACAGGAAATAGGAGCCCAGCCTTAAAAGCGTTAAAGGGCTGCTCACAGTGACTCACGTCTTCCAGAGAGACTCCATACCCTTAAAGATTCTTCAGCTTCACAAAATACTACTCTGAGCTCTGTTCAGGGACCAGGTGTTTCAGCCTATGGAGGTTATCTTAGAACCCACCTTAACAGATAGTGATGATATGGGAATGTTCTGAGGTGCAGGGCTGGAGAGAAGGCTCAGTCATTAAAAGCATCCAAGTTCAGCTCCCATCACCCATGTTGCAGGGCTCAGCCACGTGTAATTCTAGATCCAGGGGATCTCACACCCTCTTCTGGCCTCAGTAAGCACCCACAATTCACATGTGCATACCCATGCGTGTACACATATTTAAAAATACGATAAACCTTCTAAAAAGTGTTTTTAATCCCAGTACTTGGGAAGCAGAAGCAGGTGGATCTCTGTGAGTTCAAGACCAGCCTAGTCATATAATTAGTTCTAGGACAGCCAAGGCTACACAAAGAAACCCTGTCTCAAAAAAATTTTTAAGAAAAAAAAGTGTTCTTGGCATGGCGGTTTATAACATAGAAGACAGTGTATGTCAGGTCGTTACTGAGCAGAATTGAGAAGCAGCAAAGCAATAGCTCTCAACCTTCCTAATCCTGTGACCCTTTAACATAGTTCTTTGTCTTCTGGTGACCTCAAGCGTAAGATTATTCTGTTGCTACGTCATAACTGTAATTTACTACTGCTATGAATTGTAATGTAAATGTCTGATCTGCATCTTCCAAAGGGGTTGCATTCCGTGGGTTGAGAACTGCAGTGACGGAAGGGACATTTGAGGTGGGCTTTAAGGAAGTTAGGTGGATGTTGACGAGGAATAAGGTGTCTGTGAGAACAAATGAGGAAGAGTATGAGGAAGAATAAGAGAGGGTAATGAGGGTTGAAAACGACATGTATGAAATTGTCAAAAGGATAAATTGAAAAAAGCCTAGTGGTATAGACCTGTCATTCAAATACACAGGAAGTTGAGGCATGATGATCCCAAGTTCAAGGCTGCTTGAGCTACAGAATAACTCCAAAGGTGGCCTAGCTAACTTAGTATAATCCTGTCTAAGAAGAAGAAAGAGGAGGAGGAGGCGGAGAGGTTGGGGGTGTAGCTCAGCAGTAGAGCACATGCCTAAAATCAACAGCAACAGGTATGGACATGGCTCAGTGGTAGAGCCCCTGCCTAGAATCCCCCAGTGAGGGACTGGGGTATGGCTCAGTGGTAGAGCCCCTGCCTAGAATCCCCCAGTGAGGGGCTGGGGTGTGGTTCAGTGGTAGAGCCCCTGCCTAGAATCCCCCAGTGAGGGGCTGGGGTGTGGTTCAGTGGTAGAGCCCCTGCCTAGAATCCCCCAGTGAGGGACTGGGGTGTGGCTCAGTGGTAAAGCATCTGCCTGGAATCCTTCAGTGAGCAGCTGGGATGTGGCTTAGCAGGTAGAACACTCACTCTGGAAGACACTCTCTCTCTCTCTCTTTCTCTCTCTCTCTCTCTCTCTCTCTCTCTCTCTCTCTCTCTCTCTCTCTCACACACACACACACACACACACACACACACACAGAGTACCACCAAAAGTGCAAGGAACTAGACTGTTCAGTATCAGTTAACCTTAAGATGTAATGATGTCATCAGTTAACCTAAAGATGTAATGATATCAAGATTTATTTTTATTTTTTTAATTTTATTTATTGTGTATACAACATGTCTGTGTACCAGAAGAGGGCACCAGATCTAAGGATAGATGGTTGTGAGCCACCATGTGGTTGCTGGGAACTGAACTCAGGACCTCTGGAAGAACAGTTGGTGCTCTTAACCTCTGAGCCATCTCTCCAGCCCAAGATTATTTTTTTTAACCTACCTTCCTGACTGGCCATCTTAGCAATAGCTGTATCATCCTATGTAGCAGCTGGGTAAGCTTCATTATGTACAGTGAGAAACCCAGCTAGAACAAGTGCTGTGATTTCCAACAGTGTCCTCCCACAAAATATACAGGCCTTATCCACCCCGCCAGCCTTGCACAGACCTTCTCACCTTATTGGTTGGAGCTATGTCACATGACCATGCATGAGACCACCATGGACCAATCAGGATTCACCCCTTTAAGGTGGGACTGACTACAAGAAAGCTTCAAGCCTAGAGAGGGGGAGGATTCTTTAGCTGGTCTTTACATCCAGATGATGGAGGGTAACCACAGTGTGGGGAGGTTTGGGGACCCGTGAGCTCCCTGATTGCGGTGGGTCGCACTATAGCCCCTCACTTCCTCTACCCTCTATAGAGCTTGTGGCTGATCTCTGCCACAGCCTCAGAACCCAGGACCTGGTTGGAGGGGCCAGAGATTGGCAACCCTGGAGAAGCACGCACACTTTTCCTTATAGTCAGGCTTTTCTGGAAATGGAGTTCTGTGACAATCATAGTGTATTCCAGCCTCTTCTGGGACCTTCCTGTCAGTTAAGTCGCTCCAACCATACAACAGCCCTGAGGAGTGGAAGCCTGATTTTACTGATAAGGAACAAAACAGGAAGGACCCAGAATACCCAGAAAGAGGTGGGAGGAGGGGAGCTATGTATGAACCCAAGAATTCAGATCAGGAGAACCTGTTACTCTGAGCACCCAGCCAGATGCCCAAGCTGGCCTGGACTCCTGTCACTAAGAGCCTCTTGATAAAGCTAAGTGGTCACTAAGGCCGCAACTGGAGGGCAAGGGATTTGCTGTTACCTTTGTGTCTGTCTGTCTGTGTCTGGTGTATGCTTATGTATGCATGGTATGTGTGAAGGTGCTGTACCAGAGTCATATTTCAGCCCTCACTGGGGGGTTTGGGGCAAGGCTGCTATCACTGAGCAAGACCCACAGTCAGCCCCTTACTGGGGGATTATAGACAGACATGATACCCCTAAGGTACTTCCTCTGCCCTTGTGAGATAATCCTAGACAGGTGTTTTACCATGGTGACATGTGCCTGCTGTCCCAGCAATTAGAAGCCAGAGGTTGACATCCAGTGCATTGCTCCTCACTTTATTTTTGAGGCATGGTCTCTCACTGAACCTGGAGCTCCCTAATTTTCTGCTAGTCTGGAAGGCCAGTGAGCACCAAGGATCCTAATTCCACCTCCCTAGATCTGAGATCACAGGCATGCAATGATACATTTGTCTTATCTCTGTGCTGGGAATTTGAACACAGGTCCTAATGGTTGCCCAGCAACCTTGACCTTTACCAACTTTACCAACTGAGCCAAACTCCCAGCTCCTGTATGACCTTTAAAACATGCCACTGGAGAAAGTAAGTACTTGACCAGGCATGGTGGCATGGGCTTGTGAGTCTAGGGGTTGGCAAACTGAAGCAGGACAAGCTTGAGTCTAACCTGTGCTACAAAACAAGCAAGCAAAAAAGCCCATTTCATTTGATTGTCTCATAGCTACAGGAAACCCCATAACTGCCATCTTGCGTGGGCATACATGTAAGGTCTCTGGTTTATGCTTCCCTCTGCTGGATCTCTGCATGACCACTATACTAAGATCTTGCCAACAAACTGCTGGATACAGTCAGCTAAAGAGGCATCTATACAAGAAAAGCTTAAAATTGCACAAAGTGTGTCTAGACCTTTATCGCTTTTCTAGGTGCACTGGGCTGAGGCCACTGTCTGAGTGTATTTAGGGAAAGATAGGCTAGCTCCGGAGGCCTCCAGAGGAAACTCAAGACAGCCACACCCTGCCGTGTATGATTGAGGAAAAATCACTTGGTCTGTCCTGTTGGCGATATAAAGCCTGGGAACCTGCCTTAGCAGAAGTCACGGTCAGAGTTTAATGACTTAAAAACAAGGTGCTGGGGAGATGAGTTAGTGGGCAGAGTGTTTGCAATGTAAGCATAAGGACTTGAGTTCAATCCCCAGGTCCCTGCATAAAAAAGCCAGGAATAGTGATGAGCACCTGTAATTTCAGCACTAAGGAGGCAGACATGGGGTGGATCCCTGGAGTTCCTTGACAAGTCAGTCAAGCCTAATAGAAAAGCCCTGGATCCCAGGGAGAGACTAAAACATGAAGATAAGCGGCTGGAGAGATGACTCAGGGTAATCGCTCTTGCTGTGTAAGCATGGGACCTGAGTTCAAATCCTCAGCATCCATGTAAAAGGTCAGGCATAACTTCACACAACCTGTTACACACATAAGAAAGAAAAAAAGGGCTAAAGAATTGACTTAGCAATTTAAGAGTGATTACTGCTCTCCTAGAGTACTCATATAATTGCTGAGTGATTGTGATAGCCCACCTGAAATTCCAGCTTTGGAGGCAGAAACAAGATCCCCAGAATGAGCCAGCAGCCAAACTAGCCATATTAGCAAGCTTTGGGTTTGATCTAGAGACCCTGCCTTAATGAATAAGGTAGAAGTCCAAGGCAGCAAGCTTGGACTCCCACAGGCACATACACACATGACCATATGCATATACCTTGTGCACACCATGCCCATATCACACACCCTCCCTGCACATGTGCAAACACATATGCATACACCACATACACATGTGCACACATTCACACATTATCCATGAAAACAAACAAAAGGACAAATGTTCTCTGCCAGTGGTTGAAGATGAGACCTCCCCAGGTGTGTCAGGGACCTCCTGAGAAGGGAAGTCCTGTTAGGGGCTCAGACTCCCACCAAGAGGTGACTACTGAGGCCAAGTTCATTTATTCCAAATCCCTGACCATATCTCTACTGTGCTAGGATCCTTAAATGGATATGTAGAGGTAGCTCTGTTGGTAAAGGACATGGGGACCTGAGTTTGAGCCCTAGAATTTGAATTTAAAAAAAAACAAAAACCAGGCATGGTAGTGCATGTAAAATCCTAGTACTTGGGAGGCAGAGAGACAGATGGGACCAGCTGGCCAGCCAGCCTAGCCTAGTCAGTGAGAGACCAGGCTAATGAGAGACCCTGGCTCAAAATAACAAAATGAGCAATACCTAAAGAATTATAGCCTCCATGTTGCACAGGAACACACATGTGTGCATGTCTTACTCAGTGTTCTCTTGCTGTGAAGAGACACCATGACCATGTAGCTCTTATAAGAGAAAGCATTTAATTGGGGCTGGCTTACAGTTTCAGAGGTTTAATCCATTATCATCATGGCAGGAAGCATGGTGCCACACAGGCAGACATAGTGCTGGTTACTATATCCGGATTGGCAGGCAGCAGAAGGAGAAAGACATTGGGCCTGGCTTGAGTATTTTAAACCTCAAAGCCCACCCCCAGTGACACACTTCCTCTAACAAGGCCACACCTCCTAATCCTGGTCAGGTAGTGCCCTCCCTATTGACCAAGCACTCAAATCTATGAGCCTATTTTTATGCAAACTACCATACACAGGCACCTACACACACACACACACACAAACACACATGCATTTAGAAGAATTATCATCATCCCCAGGCTCTCAGTTTGGCCTCTTGCTTCAGGCTCACATTCCTTACCTGGCATGGTAGTTTAATCATATTTATGTCAAAATACCTGACATAAATAGCCTACAAACAGAAGGGGTTTTTGTTTATGGTCTCAAAGGTTTTGGTTCATCCTGGTGGGGAAAGCATAGCAAAACAGCTTATTTCGTGGCTGTAGGAGTGTGTGGTGAGGCTGTTCACATCATGATGGACCAGGAAGAAGAATGGAACTATAACAGGATGGGATTAAAGCGAGATACAGCTCCCAAGGACACAGCCCCCATCTACTTTCTCCATCCAGGTCTCACCTTCTTTAGCTCCATCATTTCCCAATCATTCAAATTATTATATATATATATATATGTATATATGTATTAGTATGTATGTATTATGCCCACAGCATGCATATAGAAGTCATATGGCAGCGTATGGGAGTCCGTTCTTACCTTCTACCATGTGTCCCAGGGTCAAATTTGGATCATCAGGTGTGGTGGAAAATACCCTTACCTGTTGGGCTTCACTGGTCCCTCTGGTCAGATTTTCAATCCAGTAACAGATTAAGTCATTGATAAGGTTAGAGCCTTTATGTCCCCAATATGGCCACATAGACACACCTAGAGTGTACTTTACCAGCCTCCTGAGCACCTCTTGGACAAATCATTTTTGTGTTAAGATTAACCCTCACACCTAGCATTTTAACTGTTCCTCTGCCCCGCCCTTCTCTCGCATACCCTATTTTAAAATATCTGTGATAGGTTTGTTTTGTTCTGAGACAGGGTTTCTTGTAGCTCAAGCTGGCCTCAAAGTAGCTACATAGCTGAGGATGGCCATGAATTTATAATCCTCCTGCCTCCACCCCCAAGTGCTAAAATGACATACACTCAGCACCACACCTATTTTAAAAATGTCTAATGACTCTGACACTCTTCATTCAAAAGCTACATCAGTTACCCCCTTCTTCTCTCATCTTTCAATGATGACTCTGTGTTTAATGACACTCGAGGCTATGTGACAAATAATAAGCTCTGCCTGGTGCTCACCATCTCTTGGAGCCTTTGCCTAGTAAGAAGCCAGCCGCCATATTGTGAGAACACTCAGTCCTCAGGAGGATCATGAGTTCAAGGCCAACCTGGGCTATACAGCAAGATCATGTCTTCAAAAGGAAGAGTGAAAGAGATCAAATAATTTGTCTTTAAACTCAGAATCTCTGTTCTGAGATTTCCCAGCTCTTTGAAGACTGTACCTCCTTTGTCACTGTGCTGAAGGACACAGGTTTGACAGTGGTCTCTCCTTCCTCCCCAGTAGAGAATATAGCATTTTCCATTGCTTCTTGGTGGAGCATCCTGGGATTTGCTGCTGTCAACAGATATAAGACATGGGGGCTAGAGATATGGCTCCATTGCTAACATGCATGAAGCCCTAAGTTCATCCCAACACCACATATTTCAGCATTGAGGAAGTGGAGGCAGAAGGATCCGGAGTTTAAAGTCATTATCAGTAACACAGAGTAGGAAGCCAGCCTGGACTGCATAATACCATTTCTTAAACAAAAACAAAAGACACAGGGCCAGAGTGGAAAGCTCCTTACTCATCCCCATCAGATGGCAACTACTGAGAATATAAAACAACCTTGAGAACGTGCAGTAGTCAAAGCATTTGCTGCTCTTTCAAAGGATCCAGGTTCAATTCCCAGCACCCATGCTAGACAGCTCACTACCTGCGATACAGCTTCAGGGAACCCACCACGCTCTTCTGGCTCCCTCAGATATTCACACACAGACACACAAGTACACTTAATTTAAATTTTAAAAAAAACAAACCTCAAAACAGTAAGCATTAAATGAATAAAGTGCTGGCAAAAAGATTGGAGCCCTCACAAATTGTTGGTGGATATGTAAATGCTTATTAGTAGTGGGACACTTTCTCCAAAATGTAAAAGTAGATCTACTGGCAAGATAGATGGCCTAGTGGTTGCTATCAAGCCCAATGATCTGGGTTTAATCCCTGGAGTCCACGGGTGTCCTCTGACCTCCCCACATACTACAGCACTCATGTCCACATACACATACAGACACGCATCCAAATATAAAGAAATAAGTCTTTAAGAAATTTTAATAGAGAGCTAAGTGTAGTGGGACACAACTGCCATCTCAACACTCAAACTAAAGCAGGAATGTAAAGCCAGCCTGGTCTGCAGAGTGAGTTGAAGCCAGCTTGAGCCACATAATGAGACCTTGTCTCTAAAAAATGAATAAACAAACAAACAAACAAACAAACAAACAAAAACCCTAGGCGAGGAAGCTGGAGAGATGGTTCAGGAATTAAGAGCACTTACTTCCTGTTCTTGCAGAGGACCTGAATTCTGTTGCCAGCACCCACACCTTGGCTCACAGCTGCAGCTCCAAGGGATCTGAAGCCCTCTTCTGGCCTTCACATGCATGTGTGTGCATGCGCACACATGCACACATAACTAAACCTATATATATGTACATTAATCTGAAAAGAAAAGGATTACTTTTGTACTTCTGGGTATATATCCTGAAAAGTTAGAAGAAGGATCATGTGGGATTTATACATTCATGATCCCAGCAACATGATTCACAAAAGCCAAAATAGTGATGAAGCCCAAGTATCCATGGACAGGTGAATACATAAGCTTCTTACACTCGGGTATAATGAAATACTATGCACCCTCTAGAAAGAGGGGTTGACAGGTGCTGCAGCCTTGCTGCACTTTTAGAACATTATGCCGAGATATAAGGGGAGGCAGGCTATGTTATTTTTGTGAAGTCCTCAATTTACTTTATAGAGATGAATTAGGCAGGTGTGGAGTCCCAGCTCTTGTGAGGTGAAGGATCAGGAGTTGAATGTAGGCTATCCTTGGCTACATAGTAAGTTTGAGGCCAGCCTGGGTTACATCAGATCCTGACTCAAAAATGATCATAGAAAGGCTGAAGAGATGGTTAAGAATACTTAGCATAGTCGATGGTGGTTCATACCTTAATCCCAGCATTTGGGAGGCAGACACAGGGAGATCTCTGAGTATGAGGTTAACCTGGTCTACAAAGAGAGTTCCAGGACAGCCAGGGCTGTTACACAGAGAAACCTGTCTTGGGAAGAAAAAAAAAAATACTTAATGCCCCTGGAGAGGACTTATTCAGTTCCAAGTCTTACAGAGGCCACTCACATCTACCTGTGACTCCAGCTTGGGGGATCTGACGCTCTCTTCTGGTTTCCATGGGCACACGTACATTCACAAACATGTATATATACATATAAATAAAAATAAATCTTTACAAAAGGAATACTAAAAATAATAATAAAGACAATGTGTCGGTGTAATTGCTAGGGGCCGGGGGGGGGGGGGAGGTCTCAGAGTTGTTGCTTAAGAGTATTAGATTGCAGTTCTGCAAGATGGACTTCTAGAAATAGGTGGCCTTCATGGTTACACGGCAGTGACAGTCCCTTCTGCCATAGGATTGTACAGAGAGTTAGTATGGGGAGGCATATATTCTAGATGCTTTACTACAGTTAAAAAGGAGGAAAGGGGCTGGAGAGATAGCTCAGCGGTTAAGAGCACCGTCTGCTCTTCCAGAGGACCCGTGTTCGATTCCCAGCACCCACATGGCAGCTAACAACTGTCTGTGGTTCCAGTTCCAGGCAAATACCAAGACAAATAAATAAATAAATAAATAAATAAAGTTTGAAAAAAAAAAAAGAATATTGCCACTGTAAATACAAGGTTTTAAGACTATACTTTCAGGGATCATTTCTATAGTTCGTTACTAGAGAAGTTTCTCTGACTGTGTAGAGAAAAAGGGGGAAAAAAGGTCTGTCATCCCAACTACATATGAAGCTGAGGCAGGAGGATGGTAAACCCAGCGTGGGTAACATAGTAAGACTTCACATGAAAATGAAAGATCTGATGGCATGACTCAGTATATAGCTCCTGCCTAGAATCCCCCAGGAAGGAGCTGGGGGTGTGCCCAATGAAGAAAACTTACCTAGAATCCCTTGTGCAGGGCTGGAGTGTGACTCAGCATTG
This sequence comes from Sigmodon hispidus, assembly GCA_004025045.1. Classification (NCBI taxonomy): domain Eukaryota; kingdom Metazoa; phylum Chordata; class Mammalia; order Rodentia; family Cricetidae; genus Sigmodon; species Sigmodon hispidus. Next base: position 11,081 of record PVIH01017721.1, read on the forward strand.
AAAATTTGCCTATCACCCCCTTTAAGGGGGTGTCTTAGCAAGGGCGTAGGGGGGAATTTGCATAGTCTGGAGCTAGGACGTTTTTCTCCTGTCCTTGGATGTCAGAACTCCAGGGTGTCCAGTCTCTAGTTGCCAACATTCAAAACAAGGGCCCCTCAGGTTTTCAAGCCTTCTTCAGCTGGGACGTCTCAGTTACCGTGGTCACTAATAAAATAGTGATAATACAATAATGTGTCATTTTTTCTAATAAATCTCATCTGGATGAATAGATGATTAATAGGCTGATTATTCATGTATGGATGAATGATGAATAAATAGAAGTGGATAAATAATTGCTAAATGGGTAGAGGAAGAGATGATACATATATCCATAGACACATAGATTCATGGATGGGTGGCCATTTAAGTCTGTACTTGTTGAGTAGAGCTATGGATTTTTTTTGGGTTTTTTTGCTTTTTTTTTTTTAATGTAGCCCAGGCTGGTCTCAACTCAGAATGTAGCTGTGGATGACCTTGAACTTCCGATCTTTCTATCTCAACCTTCCAAGTGCTGGGATTACAGGGGTGCACCACCATGCTCAGTGTATTGGCTAATGGAGATAACAAGCACCCTGCCTACTGAGCCACGTCCCCAGCCAGAGTAGATTGTTTTTTTATGTGAATACAGAACTGTGCTTATCTGAATCTGAGATGTTCCCAGAAGCTCACATGTTAAAGGTTGATTGCCAGCTACCTGGGCTTTGGGGTAGTGATTGGATCATGAGGATTCTGGTGTTACCAGTGCTTTGATCCATGAATAGATTCGGAATTCATTTTTTTTATGAAGCATAGTTGGGGGTTAATAAAGATTTTTGAGGATTTCATACATGTATACAGTGCATCATAATCAGAACCTTCTCCATTCTCCATACCAGCCCCCCCAACTAAATGTCCTTTTTTTATTTTATTTTATCCTACTTAAAATAACAAAGGAAAAATAATTGCAAAAGCTAGGTATGGTGACTCATACCAGGAGAAAAGGAGAGGAAAAAAAAAAGAGGAAAAAACCTTGCCCAAGCAAAGAGTACCATTTTGGGACTCGTGCTAAGTGCCAGGAGGCTGGCATCCCAAATGTCCTATTTATCCTCCTATCTACTTTGCTCCTCACATTCTACCGGAGTATGACTGCCAGTGCCAGAGGCTGAACTATGTGGCTCATCTCTGAGAACCACAGAGAGCTAGTATAGATGGTTCAGCAGGTAAGAGCCCTTGCTGCTCTTACAGAGAAACCCCAGTTTGGTTCCCAGCATCCATATCAGATGACTCCCAACTTCCTGTAACTTCAGCTCTGGGGGAGGAGGGTCCAGTGCCCTCTTCGGGCCTCTGTGTACACTTGTGCTCATGTGCACATACATATAGACAGGCACACATATGTACATTTAAAAATATTTTTTTTAACAGGAAAAAGAACTTAGAATACCAGCTTCTTCCAGAGAAACAGGCCAATTTCCCTAGTAAAGTGTGGCCATCACACAGTGACGTCAAGATACTGGGATTATAGACATGTACCCATCACGCCTAGCCTCAGGCTCCTTAAATTAATTCAGTTCTCTAAAGCGAGGCACCCTCTTCCAGGGATGTGGGGGGCACTGGGCATGGCCATTGATTCCCACCAACCTGAAGTTCTTCAGTGTACAGGCCCTACAGTGACTAGAAAAACTCTGGCTTCAGGAAGGGCACCATCCCACACTCCAGCCTGCCTCTGCCTGTAGTGCTCTGTTACAGCCCAGAACTCAAAGCAGTCCTCCTGCCTCAGCGCCCAAGGGATAGGATTACAAGCATAGACCATCATGCCAGGTTTTATATAATCCTAGGTATAGAATTTAGGGCCTTATGTCTGCCAGGCAAGCGCTCTACCAACTGAGCCACATCCTGAGCCCCTTGCAGATGGGGGTGAGGTACATACATGTGTGCATGTGGAGGCCAGAGGTTATTGTGACTGCTGTTTCTTGGGCACTGCCCACCCTGTTTTTGAGATGGGGTCTTTCACCAATTTGCATTTCACCAAATAGCCTAGGCCGGCTGGCCAGTGACCCCTAGGCTTCCCTGTCTCTGCTAACTCCCTACCAAGATTACAAGTGATCCTATCAGACCTCTTCACACAGGTTCTGGGATCATACTCGGTCCTTGCCCTTATTCCTAGCCACGCAGGTTTAGAGCTTCCCAAGTGCGGTCAGGTGGAGAGTGCTTTACAAGCTTTAAGTGGCATTTAAATTTTAAAGGGGCGGGGGACTGAACACATAGATTTTTAAAAGCCAGGAGAGGATGCATTGTCTTGAAAAGAAGCAAGTCTCCCATCCCAAGGTGCATACAAATGGATGCTGCTCAGAAGATCTTGCAATTGTGCCCCTTTTCCTCCGGCTCCTACTCCGTCTGATTCCAGGAAGTCCCTCTCTTTTCTGAGACAGTGATTTGCCGTGTAGCCCAGATTGACATTCAACTCGAGAGACTCCTGACTCAGCTTCCTGAGTGCTGAGGGTCTAGGCTTATATGGCCCATCCAGCCTTCTGCTGTGTGGTATGTGTGGTGTGTGATGCATGCATATGAATGTGCAGGTGCTGTGTCTTGTGCTTTTGCAGAAGGCATCTCACAACATGGAGCGTCTTCCTCTGTCAGTCTCCATCTTGTTGCCTTGGGATGGGGTCTCATACTGAACTGCTGGGATCTGCCAGCTGGCTTTTTTGTGTGAGTGCTGTGCATTCAAACTCGGGTCTTTGAGCTTGCGGGGCAAGCGCTCTTAACCCACAATGCCATTTCCTTAGTCTTCTGTGGTTTCAACAGGGACCCTGTGATAAATTGGACCACAAATTAAGTGAGCACTTACACTTCTCTTTCTGCTGTGGTTATCTGGTCCATACATCTCAGAGAAGGCTCTTGGGCAGATATTGCCTCCCACTCATCCTCCTTGTCTGCCTTCTGGCTACAGTTTCTCAAACAAGGCTTGGCCTAACCCAGGTTTGGGGACTTGTGGCCCAGGATGCCCTGGGGAGAGGCCCTGATGAGGGCCTCTCTCCACTGGGTGAAAGAAGCAGAGAGTAAACAGATCGAATTTCCAGAGGCAGCCAGGCTATCCACCCAGGCATCCACAGTGATTGAAGATAGGAATGTTCTCAGAGGTGACTCAGCTCCTGGGCCCCTGATCCAGACAGCCCTGGGCTCTTTGGCTTTGCCTGGGTGGTTGGCTCCAGACAGGCCCAAAGAGAACAGCAGTAGAATTGTAAAGACCAACTAATGTACACCACTACAGATCAATCCCCTAAGGGCGAGGGAACACACAGCCATCTTTAGTGAGATCTGCTGCAGGCTCAGTGATCTTCCAGCTTGTTGTGAAACAGGCAACAGTGGTACCCTTGTGAGAGAATGGCTATGAGATGTTTGCGTAAGAGCCTGGCCTAGAGGCTGTGGAAGTAGGATTCTTGAGTTGTGGGCCATCCTGGGCTACATAGGAAGAGAGAAAGAAGGAAAAAGGAAAGAAGTGTGGAGGGAGAGGAAAGAGAACGCGAAGGAAGGAAATGTACTTGAGAAAGTTGACAGCGGCAAGCATGCAGAGAAGAGAGCAGCTGAACCAGGGATGGAAGACGGAGAGTGAGTGGATAGACCAAGGTTAGCAAGGCCCCAGAAGGTTCTCCAAAGCTGGAGAAGAGAAGTCTTCAGGGAACAGAAGATGATCACCATCCCTGAGAAGACGGAGACTGTGTGGGAAACTCAAGATGTCTGCCAAGGCTCTGATCAGCTGGATAAGGGACCAATCACAGGTCAAAGGCAGGATAGTAGGATGTCACAGTCACCTGATGTGGATTGTGGAGTTCATGGTGACATTAACTGCCAGCCAGCCAGCAGAGGCTCTAGGCTTGTGACCTGAGGAAGAGATGTGAATGAAGGCAGCCTTTTTTAGAATGGGAGGAGCCTGAGCTTGGAGAATCGGCTAAGAGTGCTTGCTGATGTTGCGGAGGACCCCACTTGAGTTCCCAGCACCTATGTTGGGCAGTGCACAAGAGCCTGTAACTCTTAAGTTTTAGGGGACCTGACACCCTCTTCTGGTCTCTGTGGTCACCTGCAGTCACATGTGCAGACCCACCACACACATACATGTGAATTAAAAATATAATACATCTTTTGTTTTGTATTTAATAGAGAGGCTAGTGAGATAGCTCAGGGGTTAAGAGAACTTTGAGAGGACTTGGGTTCTGTTCCCAGCACTGCCACGGTGATTTACATAACGCCATAAATCCATAACGCCAGCTCCAGGAGATTCAATGCCCTCTTCTGAATTCTTTGGGCACCAGGCACATGGGGGCTTCACATACACATTTAGACAAAACACTCAGACACATAAGATTTTTTTTAATTGCACAGAACTTGAGCCCTGGGAAGGAGCGAGGCCAAGGATGAGGAAGAGGCTGGGAGAGATACTTGAGGAACATGAAAGGAGAGTCACGCTTTATGAAGGAAGTTATTCTTAATAAGGCAAGCTGCAGCGGGGCAGTGGTGATGCACACCTTTGATCCCAGCACTCAGGAGGCAGAGGCAGGAGAATCAGCATGAGTTCAAGGACAGCCAGGGCTACTCAGAGAAACCCTATCTCAAAAAGCTGTATACAATTACAGGCTTTTTGAGAGAGACCCTTAGTAGATCCCAGTACCATAGAAATTAAGAATGCTTGATGAGCCGGACGGGGAGAATAGAAGAGGCCTGGAGGGGAAGGAAATGAGTCAAATCTGAGAGAAGGGATGTCTAGGCTGGAGGAATAGTGAAGGTTATCTAAAGATGGCATTGGACACAGGCCACCGACAGACAGCTAAAAGAACACGGCCGACGACAGCGAGTTTGAGTGGCATTGACCCAGAGAACAGGGCACTTGAGTTACTAGGCAACTGGTCAACAGCCTCAGGCAACACCCCAGCTGGGCCCTCCAGGGAATGTCATTTGTAGTTAATGGTGTCTACGTGTGGTGAGATGGCTATAGGACCACAGATTGCTTAATGGGCAAGGGTTGACTTCCTGTGTCCTTATCTTCCTGTGTTGACAGAAAGTTGGGCATCCTTTGGGAGGTTGAGTGGGCTGTTCTATAGAGCAGGGAACATGAGAAATTCATTGGGTCTGCAGTTGCATCAGGAGAGGGGAGAAAGAACTTTTGTCCAAACCCAGAGTACAAGGCAAAGAAAGGAACAGATGAACTGGGGGTGTAGATCACTCAGTAGAGTTCTTACCTAGAATCCTCCAATGAGAGATTGAGGTGTGGCTCAATGGTAGAGCCCCTGCCTAGAATCCCCCAGTGAGGGGCTGGGGTGTGGCTCAGTGGTAGAGCCCCTGCCTAGAATCCCCCAATGAGGGGCTGGGGTGTGGCTCAGTGGTAGAGCCCCTGCCTAGAATCCCCCAGTGAGGGGCTGGGGTGTGGCTCAGTGGTAGAGCCCCTGCCTAGAATCCCCCCAGTGAGGGGCTGGGGTGTGGCTCAGTGATAAAGCACCTGCCTATACTCTAGCAATGGGCTGGGGGCATAGATTAGTGGCAGAAGATCTGCATACACTCCCAGTGAAGAGCTGAGTGCATGTCTCAGTCATAGAGTGCTAGCTTTGCATGCAAGGCCCTGAATTTCATCTTTGGCACTTCAAAAAAGAAAAACCAGGTGTTGTCTTAGCATACTTGTTATCCCATCACCAAGGATGCACTTGCTGATTCCAGGCTGGTCTCAAACATGCAGGAATCCTCCATGGTTCCAGGATGTCAGGTATGCTCTACCAGATGCCAGGCTGACACTGCCTAACAATTAAGGAAGTTCTTCACATACACAGTATAAGTAGGCTCCCCATCACATTGCAATACACGCTCGCCTAAGCCCCGCCCCCACTGACCTCCATTCCCTTTACAGATATCTTTACACTGTGGAATATCAGCAGCGAGGACCATCTCTCACATGAGGAAAACGAGATAGCACTGACTAGTACGCTACCCTGCCCCACCCCCAGGTGCTTGAGTGAGGTAATGATGAGCAGGAAGTCTCTCAAGAGGGGAGGGTTCACTTAGCCATGGGAAGCACAGCATCTGAAGACAGGAAGCTAAGAGGAGGCAGGTTGGCAATAAAAGGGCATGGCCAAGAGCCTGGTGACATTCTCCACCAAAATTCACCAGAGTGGTGAGGCATGATGAGAGAGAGGGCAAGGCGGGCCAGGAGGATGGCTTGTTCAGTGCTTGCTGTATGAGGATCTGAGCTTGGTCAGAACTCCCCATTTAAAAAGTTGGGTGTGATGTTATGTGCCTGTAACCTCAAAACTGAGAGAGTTTCAGGACAGCAAAGGCTTCACAGAGAAACTCTTTCTCGACAAATAGAAGCTAGTAGTAGTAGGGTTAGTGAGATGGCTCAGGAAAGGGCCACCAAGCCTGACGACCTGAGTTGAATCCCACATGATGCAAAGAAAGAACCAATTCCCGGGGGCTGGAGAGATGGCTCAGTGGTTAAGAGCACTGTCTGCTCTTCCAGAGGACCCGGGTTCGATTCCCAGCACCCACATGACAGCTAACAACTGTCTATAGTTCCAGTTCCAGGCAAACACCAAGGCAAATAAATAAATAAATAAGGTTTTTTTTAAAAAAAAAAAAAAAAAGAAAGAACCAATTCCCACATGTTGTCCAGAGAGCTGTCTGTACACATGCAGAATGGCACACCCACATACTCAATATGTAAATAAATAAATAAATGTTTGAAAAATATGTTAAGGTGAATAGCATCGTTCACCTTAATAATAGCTAAGGTTGTCCTGGACCACACATACACACACACACACACACATACACACACAGGAAAGAAACTGAAGCAGGAGAATTGCTGCAAGTTCCAGGCTATCCTAGATCTGTGTGCAGCCATGAGGACCTAGGACCCAGGTAGAGTATGGCTTTTGCCTGAAATGCCCTGTTGGAGGTTGGGTGTAGAGAGACAGGATATCACCAGGGCTGGCTGGCTGTCAGCTAACCAAAACAGTGTGAGCTCCCAAGTTCAGAGAGACCCTGCCACAAAGGAATAAGAGAGAGAAATGATAGACGAGGACACCCAGTACCCTGGCCTCTGATATATAGTAGGCACATGGTGTGTGTGTGTGTGTGTGTGTGTGTGTGTGTGTGTGTGTGACAAACACATCTACAAACAATAAAGGGAAGGCAGATCTGAATGTCCTAGACCAATGGTTCTCAACCTTCTTAATGCTGTGACCCTTTAATAAGATCTCCCTGTTGTCATGACCCCCCCACCATAAATTTATTTCATTGGCTACTTCATAACTAATTTTGCAATTGCTATGAATCATAATGTGACTATTTAATATGCAGGATATCTAATATGTTGCGACTCATATGTTGAGAATTGTCATCCTAGAGGGTCAGGTGGGGTGAGGCTCAGACACAGGCCATCAGGTCCCTCTGTCTCCTTCAGGTCCTCTCTGAAGCAGTAGGCACATTGAATTGAGATGGACATCTAACAGCTGGCTGGCCTCCTGGGACATGTCACTTCAACAACTTATTTATTTATACCTCATGTCCACAGAGGTCCTATTTGCTGTCTGCTGGTGTTTATACCCTCCAGACCAATGTGTCCAGTCTATTTCTGGAGTGTCCCTACAGCCTTGAGGGTGGCTAGAGTTGTCTTTGCCCATTCCTGTATACCAGGCTCTCTCAGGCAACTGGGAGGCCCCACCCGTCCCGGCATGCACCTGTTTTTTAGCCATCTGGAAGCTGAGAACTTCAAGGCACTGAGGATATGGGGCCCCTATGAAGGAACCACACAAGAATACTGATTGCCACCTACAAGGTGATGGTTTAGTGTTACCCTTTGAGGCAGTTATATATTGTGTTTGTCTAGATAATAGCTACAAGTTGGCTGGGTAGTGTTGGCACAAGCCTTTAATCCCAGCATTTGGGAGGTAGAGACTTATGGATCTCTGAGTTCAAGGCCAACCTGGTCTACAGAGTGAGTTTCGGGGCAGCCAGGGCTACACAGAGAAACCTTGTCTCATAAAGAGCAGGCTACAGGACAGACATGGATAGAGATGTCACTAAGAAACCAAACAGGGCTGGCGAGATGACTCAGTGGGTGAAAGGGATCACAGTCACATCTGAAGACCTGGGTTCAATCCACAGAACCTACATGTGCACCATAGCCTGCTCACATTTACACAGACACAAATAAATAAAAAGAGAAGGAACTGGAGGGGTGTTGAGTGTGTGTCGATGACTAAAAAAAAAAAAAAAAAAAAAAATCAGTAAGACGATGTATGTCACTTGGCCCCAGACAAGCATCTTCTGTTTAAATACATGTGTGAATATGCCTGTGGGAATTTCTATGCATCCCATGGAGGTCAGAGGGAGTTGACTTTGCTGGAAGTAGCAATTCTAAGTCACTTGATATGGATGCTTGGAACCGAACTCAAGCCCTCCACAAGAGGGGTAAGTTCTGTTAACTACAGAGCCGTCTGTCTGGCTCCCTGAAAATCAGTTTGTGACATGTAATTTACACGTAGCAAATGCTGCTCTTTTAGACAGTTGCGGTACACACCTGTAATCCCAGTCCTTAGCAGGTAGAGGGACTGGGAATTGCAGGTCAGCATTGCTAACATGAGTGATGAATGACTTGAGGCCATCCTGGACTGTCTCCAAAAATATATATATATATATATCATCCTTTTCAGTGGATAGTTCTTTTGAGTTTGGTACAGATGTAGGATCTTGGCAACCACTACCACATACAAGAGAGTATACAAGAGACCTGATGATGTAGCTTAGGGGTAGAGCACCTGCCTAGAATCTCCCAGTGAGGGGCTGGGGTGTGGCTCAGTGGTAGAGCCCCTGCCTAGAATCCCCCAGTGAGGGGCTGGGGTGTGGCTCAGTGGTAGAGCTCCTGCCTAGAATCCCCCAGTGAGGGGCTGGGGTGTGGCTCAGTGGTAGAGCACCTGCCTAGAATCCCCCAGTGAGGGGCTAGGGTGTGGTTCAGTGGTAGAGCACCTGCCTAGAATCCCCCAGTGAGGGGCTCATCTGTAATTCAGCAGGGGTCCTTCCCAGACTAACCAAATATTCCTGTCTTTCTACCCAGGTGCAAGTTTTTCAGTCTGACAGAGACCCCTGAGGACTACACCATCATCGTAGATGAGGAGGGCTTCCTTGGTAAGTGTCTCCCCTCACAAATCAGGCTACCTGACCACCTCTTTATTTCTTTTTCAATTTTCTTTGCTTTTTGTTTTTGTTTGTTTTTAATGGGGGAGGGCTATTTGGGGTGTTTTGTTTTGTTGGAAATTTGGAGTTTGGTGGTGATGGCTTTTTTTACTTTTTACACTTATTGGTTTATGTATATGTGCACACGTGCTAGAGCATGGGCAACCCTGTGGAGATCAGAGGGTAACCCTTCTACTCCGTGAGTTATAGGGATCACACTAAGGTCATCGGAGTTGGTGCCAACACATTTACCTGTTGAGCCATCTCCATGGCCCTTGTGTGTTTGTTTATTGTTTCTTTTGAGATAGGGTCTTCCGATATAGCCACACCAATACAGATGCTGAAATTATAGGAATGTGACATCATGCCTGGCAAATTACTTTTCATTTTTCTTTTCTTTTTAATGTTTTTCATACAAAATTGTGGAATTTTTTTTTTTTTTAAGATTTATTTATTATGTATAAGGTGTTCTGTCTGCATGTATGCCTGTGTACCAGAAGAGGGCACCAGATGTCATCATAGATGGTTGTGAGCCACCATGTGGTTGCTGGAAATTGAACTCAGGACCTCTGGAAGAGTAGCCAGTGCTCTTAACCTCTGAGCCATCTCTCCAGTCCCAAAAAATCATTTTTTTTATTTATTTAGTTAATGTGCATGTGTGTGTGCTTGAATATATGTATGTGTACCCCGTGCATGCTGAAACCTGTGGAGGTGAAAAAGGTATCAGATCCTCTGAAACTAGACTTTCAGGCCATCGTGAGCTACCGTGTGGGTGCTGGGAACCAAAGACAGATTTTTTTGCAGGAGCAGCAAGCATTCCTAACCACTGAGCCATCTATCTTTATTTTTCCATTTTCTTTCTTTTTTTTTTTTTTTTTGATTTATTTATTTATTATGCATACAGTTTTACAGAAGAGGGCGCCAGACCTCATCATAGATGGTTGTGAGCCACCATGTGGTTTTGCTGGGAATTGAACTCAGGACCTCTGGAAGAACAGTCAGTGCTTTTAACCTCTGAGCCATCTCTCCAGCCCCCTCCATTTTCTTTAAATATCATTTGCTTATCATAAAATTTATCCTTTTGAGGTATTAAGAGATAGCTTGGTGGATAAAAACACAAGCTGAAATTTTAGCAAACCTGGGTTTGATTCTTAGCACCACATGGTAACTTCCAACCATCTGTAACTCCAGTCCCAGAAGATATAACACTCTCTTCTGTCATCTGTGGGTACCAGTCACACACATGGTGCACAGACAAACATTCAGGCAAAGCACTCATACACATAAAATAATAAAATAATAATATTTCAACAATTAACCACTATTTTTGAAGTGGAGTGAGTTGTTTGGTTTCTGAGACAGAAGCAAGTACCTGAGACTGGCCTTGAACTCTCCCCGCAGGATCTTGAATTTCAGATTCTTCTTTAAAAAAAAATTTTTTTTGATTTATTTATTTATTATGCATACAGTTTTACAGAAGAGGGCGCCAGACCTCATCATAGATGGTTGTGAGCCACCATGTGGTTTTGCTGGGAATTGAACTCAGGACCTCTGGAAGAACAGTCAGTGCTCTTAACCTCTGAGCCATCTCTCCAGCCCCAAGATTCTTCTTATCTCTACTTCTCAAGTGCTGACATTACAAGTGTGCATCACACCTGGTTTATGCCACACTTGGGACAAAATCCTGGTTTTCATGCATTCGAGGCCAGCACTCTACAGTATCCTATTGTTTGGGGGGGCGGTGAGGTCACCTCAAAATGAAGCTTTATGCCTGTTAGCAGTTTCCACCTGTCCTCTCCAGAACCTAATGCCTGCTTCTTTGTTTGTTAGAACAGTTTATTGACAATCCAAATGTGGTGGCATTACCTGTAATCTCAGTACTTGGGGGAAGAGGCAGGCAGATCTCTGTGAGTTCAGGACCAGCCTGGTCTACATAGCAAGTGCTAGGATAGCCAAGGTTACACATTGAGACTCTGTCTCAACAACAACAAAAATTAATGTCATGTGTTAGCCTTTACTTATTTAGTCATTTAATTTTGCAATTCGGGAGATGATTTTCAGTGTTTTGGCCATGGTAGGCATGTGCTGTACTGCTGAGTCACAACCCCAAAACCTAGTGTCTGGCTTTCCGTTGATTTTCCAGAGGCTCTCTGCAAATGGAAATACATTTATTTTCTTTTTTTTTTTAAAAAAAAAAAAAACCTTTATTTTATTTATTTATTTGCCTTGGTGTTTACCTGGAACTGGAACTACAGACAGTTGTGAGTTGCCATGTGGGTGCTGGGAATCGAACCCGGGTCCTCTGGAAGAGCAGACGGTGCTCTTAACCGCTGAGCCATCTCTCCAGCCCCGGAAATACATTTATTTTCTTCTTGCATGTACTGTACTGATGACAGGGCAGAGGGGCCATTGAACGTTCTCACAGGTGTTGGAGTTCTGAGAAAACTAAGTGATGGTCATTCTTCAAAAGTGTATGGAGAGACAGGAGGGAGGTACAGGTCTGTAACCCCAGTATCTGAGAGGCTGAAATAGGAGGGTCAATATTTTAGAGCTAGCCTGAATTACATTGGAAAGCCTTGTGTTCAGGCACTGTCTTAGGGTTTCTATTGCTGTGAAGAGATATCATGACCACGGTAACTATTATAAAGGAAAACATTCATTGGGGCTAGCTTAAAATTCAGAGGTTTAGTTCATTATCATCATGGCAGGAAGCTTGGCAGTGTGTAAGCAGACATGGTGCTGGAGAAGGAGCTGAGACCTCTACATCTTGATCCCCAGGCAACAGAAGCAACTGTAAGTCGCACTGGGTATAGCTTGAGCATAGGAAACCTCGAAACCCATCTCCATCCACTGTGACACAAAGCCACACCTCCAGTGCCACCTCCTATGGAGGCCATTTTCTCTGAAACCACTGCAAGCACAAGGGTTGTGGATCTGATTTAGTGGTAGAGCTCCTGCCCAGAATCCTTTGGTGACGAGCTGGGGGTATGGCTCGGTGGTAGAGCTCCTGCCCAGAATCCTTTGGTGAGGAGCTGGGGGTATGGCTCAGTGGTAGAGCTCCTGCCTAGAATCCTCCAGTGAGGGGCTAGGGTGTGGGTCAGTGGTAGAGCTCCTGCCCAGAATCCTCTGGTGAGGGGCTGGGGTGTGGCTCAGTGGTAGAGCACCTGCCTAGAATCCCCCAGTGAGGGGCTGGGGTGTGGCTCAGTGGTAGAGCACCTGCCTAGAATCCCCCAGTGAGGGGCTGGGATGTGGGTCAGTGGTAGAGCACCTGCCTAGAATCCCCCAGTGGGCTGGGGTGTGACTCAGTGGTAGAGCCCCTGCCTAGAATCCCCCAGTGAGGGGCTGGGTGAGGTGTGGCTCAGTGGTAGAGCCCCTGCCTAGAATCCCCCAGTGAGAGGCTGGGGTGTGGCTCAGTGGTAGAGCCCCTGCCTAGAATCCCCCAGTGAGGGGCTGGGGTGTGGCTCAGTGGTAGAGCCTCTGCCTAGAATCCCCCAGTGAGGGGCTGGGGTGTGGCTCTATGGTAGAGCCTCTGCCTAGAATCCCCTAGTGAGAAGCTGGGACTATGACTCAATGGTAGAACTGTTGCCTACCATATTTTAAACCCCAAATTCTATCCCCAACAAGAGTATAAAATCCTGACTTGGGCCTTGGAATTGCCTCATCTATCCCTGAGCCTCCCCCATGGAAAACCATACCCCATGGATATCTATCCTTTCCAAAAAAAATCAAACAAACTTTTGTGTCTTGATTGAGATAGTAAATGCCGTTAAGGCAGGAGGGTCTCATCACCATCCAAATAGCCTTCTTTGCATTCAGCAGGAACCTTGGGATTATTCCCATGGCACACAGGGTAAAGTTAAATGCACATTTTTACAGATGAAGAACCAGCCATCCATCAACAGTAAATTTAAGGCTAGCCTGAGCTACATGAGACCTTGTCCTTAGCCTGGAGAAATGGCTCAGCTGTTAAGAGCACTTGTTCTTGGAGAGGACCTGAATTCAGTTTCCAGCATCCATATCAGGCAGCTCACAGCCATCTATAACTCCAGCTCCTGAGGATCTGACACCTTCTTCTGGACACATATACATGCATGTATACATACATGTAATTTTTCAAAATAATAATATGTAAATAGATCTGTCTGATGTCATTTTCACTCTGATACCTAGGACATTAACCATTGAACATGTGTGCCTATAGCCATACCAGAGTCTTCCCCAAAATGGCTTAAGGTTGTGCTCCAAAAACATGAGGCATTATCTGTTTTTGTTGTGAAATACATCACAGTGTGACTGCACGGTCACTTGCTGTTTCCAGTCTTTTTGAATTGCCACCAGCAGAAGGTGTGGTTAACATCAGGGGTAAAGGATGACCCCCTCACAAAGTTGCATTTCCAGGTTCCTAGGCTCCCAGAAAGTCCCAGGAAGTGCTTCAAATGCTATCCCTAAGAAACTCTTTGGTATTAAGTTTGGGCTCCTTAGAAGTCTGAAAACAAGAGACTGGGAGATGGACCAGTTGGTACCGTACCAAGCAAGTATGAGGACCTGAGTTCGAGTCCCCTTAACCCACATAAGAAAAGAAAGGGAGCACATGTCAGTAGGGAGGCATGGTTTGTGCCTGTAACCCCAAAGCTAGAGTTACAGAGGCAGGAGGATTCCTGGTGCTCACTGTCTAGACAATCTGGTTCAATGAGAGACCCTACCTTTAAGAAAAAAAGATTAGCAGGATGGCTCAGTGGGTACGGACACCAAGCCTGAAACCTGAGTTTCATCCCAATAACCTACATAGTGGAAGAGTGGGCTGACTCCCTCCCTGGCACACAGGCCTGCATATATGCATACATATACACACAATACTTACAACATTTTTTTAAAAGGTGTGAGCGATTAAGAAAGACACCAGCTAGTCCTCTGACCTCCACATTAATGGACAAAGAATTCCAGAACTGAGCTAAGGCAAAGTCTTGGAAATCTTGTTCCTGGAGAGACAGATAGAGAAAAGCCCACTTGCTAGGCAACAGGTATTCAGAGCAGCTGAAGGGCCAGGGATTACCCCTCCTCTGGCTCCTCTTCTTTCTCTCTCTCTTATGAAGCCGCCTGCTGCTCCATTACTAGCTGGCTGACCACGAGCCCTTCTGAGTCAGCAGGACCAATGGGCTTCCCCTAGGCTGCGGTCACCATGGCGACTGAGCTAGGCAGATAGGATTCTGATAGTCTTCACTCACTTGGCATCCCCTCCTCCCAAAAGCCATCTTTTCTGGAAGCTGGCCCACCCCTCCCCCTCCTATGCCCTAACATTACTACCAACCCCATCTCTTTGAGGGTCCTTAAGACAGGCCTGGATTTTTTTTTTCCTGAGACATGGTTTTTCTGTGTCACTGTGTATATTCCTGGCTGTTTTGGAACTCACTCTGTAGACCAGGCTGACCTCAAACTCACAGAGATCCACCTCCCTCTGCCTCTCAAATACCAGGATTAAAGGTGTGTACCACCACTGCCAGGCTGGCCTGGATTTTTAAATCCACTGACTTTGAATCTTCTTTTGTTTTGTTTTGTTTATTTATTTAATTGGTTGGTTTATTTTATTTATCTTTTATCTTTTTTTTTTTGAGGTACCATCCAATATACCTCAATCTGGTAGCATCAAGGATGACCTTGAACCCCTGATTCTCCTGCCTCCATTTTCCAAGTGCTGGACTACAGGCATGATGCACCAGCACCTCTGATTGTATGCAATGCTGAAACTGGAACCCAGGCTTATATGCTAGAGAGACACTCTGCCAAGCACTTTTAGGTCTTCAGGCCTTTACTTGTCTGGCTTTTTTGTTTTAATTTGAGCTTATTTTATAGCCCGGCTAGCCTAGAATTCAAGTTTCTGCTTCAGCTTTCAAGAAGCTGTGATTACAGGTGTTCAATTCATCACTACACTTCACCTGGCTTTGTCTTTGAACCTTGACCTGGTTGTTTCTTGTCTAGAGATACTGGGCAAATTGCTGGTCCCTTTTAAGCATTTGTGTAGAGTGAAAAGGCTTGCTTCCTCTATAGGGTCCTTGTAGTATACATAGCATCACAGTCTACTTCTTGCCATATCTCTGTCCTATTCTGTGCCTTCAATAATGGGGGTGAGGTCTTAGCAGGAGCCTGGGATTTTTATGAAGAATCCTATAGTTGAGTCTCTGGACTCATATCCACAGAAGTACTATATACATGGTATGATATTGGTATACATGTATGATATTTCCTGGGGAAATATAAACAAACATCTCTTCAAGCCAGATAGGCCACCCACAGAAGACCCAAGAAATGATTCTACTCGTCTAGCATATTGAGCCAGGAAGCCTATTGGGATTACGTACAGGAACATGGATGAGTCAAAGGCAGCTACATCACCCAAAGCCCTCAGCGGCATGGATGATGACTCATCAAAGCTGCATCCAGCAAGTGTTTCAGGGCTTTCTGGGTCTTTAAGTTTGCAGGTTCATCCTAAGTGCTATGAGATTTGGAGTTTGAGTAGTTTGTATTTATTTTGTTCTGATGAGACATGGTCTCACTAGGTATAGTCCTGACTGTCCTGGAACTCACTCTGTAGACCAGGTTAGCATTGAATTCCCAAACATCTGCCTGACTCTGCCTCCCAAGGTCAGTGACACTGTGCCCAGAGTCTTGTGAGTTTTGTCATTGGCTTCCTGGAGAATGTTTCTGTTTAAAAACATTGCTACGCTGGAGAGATGGTTCTGCTGTTAAAAGCACTGGCTGCTCTTACAGAAGACCTAGGTTCCATTCCCAGCACCCACATGACAGCTCACATCCATAGGTAACTAACTCCAGCCCCATGAGATCTCTTCTGGGGAATCTCCCCTCCAAAGGCAACAGGTATGAATGTTGTATATAGGCATACGTGCATAGACATTAAAAATATTTTAATTTTATAAAGACAAAAATAAATCTTCAAAATGAAATTTTTAATTGAAGAAGTAGGAATTCAAGGCTGGAGAGGTAGCTCAGTAGTTAAGAGAACAAGGTGTCAATTTCCAGCACCCACATGATGGTTTATATCTCTAACTCCGGCTCCAGTGAATCTAACGCCCTTTTCTGGCCTCCACAAGCATCAGACACACATATGATACACAAACATACATGGAGAAAACATGCACATGAAATAAAGTAATAAAATATATTAAAAAAATAATTAGGAGTTTACAAAGGCATTACCAACGATCCTGTATAGGGGAGGAAATTGAGGCTGGACACAGATTAAACAATTTCACAAGTACTTCAGGTTACCCACCATCATAAGCCATCCAGAATGTCACCTGCTTAACCTACCCTAGAAGAAAACTTTGGACTGTCCTTTTGACTAAATTAGTACGATGCAGGCTGGAGATATGACCCAATAGTTAAAAGCACTTACTGCTTTTGCAGAGGAGTTGAATTGGTTCCCAATGTCTGGTGACTTTGAGCTGTAACTCCAGCTCTCCAACGCCCTCTTCTGGCCTCCTCAGCAATTGCACTCAGGTGCACATACCCACCAATACATGTAAAAATATTTTTAAATGAGGAAACTGAGACCCTAGAGACAGGCAAGGCAGTCTCTAGGGCTTCAGTGAATCCACATCCTTCTGATTACCTCCCCAGCCAGGCCTGGCAATACCTAAGCCTCAGGCAGTCACCAACATATCATCTGTGCCCCCTTCCCCAGAGCTGCCCTCCTCCGAGCACCTGAGCGTGGCTGATGCCACCTGGCTGGCCCTGAATGTGGTGTCTGGTGGCGGCAGCTTCTCCAGCTCCCAACCCATCGGTGTGACAAAGATCGCCAAGTCTGTCATCGCCCCCCTGGCTGACCAGAACATCTCCGTGTTTATGCTGTCCACCTATCAGACTGACTTCATCCTGGTGAGTGAAAGCTATGGTGCGCACACTCCCATACAGTCAGAGACTGGGCTGTGCACACTCGCAGCCTTCTCCATGTAACACACATATTGGTTCTAGCACACTCATGATCCTGTCCCATCTGGTGCTCTGCTCCTCACCTCAGCCCTGTGCATTACTGCAAGAAGTGGGATGAGCTGGGACTCAGGGACTCTGCTTCCTGTCCTCAGGTACGCGAGCGTGACTTGCCCTTTGTCACTCACACCTTGTCCTCAGAGTTTACCATCCTTCGGGTCGTCAATGGAGAAACGGTAGCAGCTGAGAATCTCAGTATCACCAATGGCTTTGTGAAGCCCAAGATGGGTGAGTTGGGATTGAGGGGAGCATCTCCAGCAGAAAGCCTAGCTCACAGAGTCTCCTGGGTGTTCACTGGATTCCAGGTAGAGAGGCCAGCAATGGCCAGAGATGGCTCCTATCTCAGCCTAGCTCATGGTATCAGGGTGGCTACCTATAGCAGGAACCATAGAGTAGACACTCGGAGGACTAGGAGCTAGGCCAGATGGTGGCTCCTGGGAAGGATTTTAGCAGCCAGAGGAGCTTATACAGAGGCCCTGGATCCTGAAGGGAAATTCAAGAATGAGTGCAGAGTGTGCGTTGGCCACATGCACTGTGCTGAACAAAGTCTGAGGCTTGATCCAACTTTTACACACAGAAGCATCGCTCTGGCCTTAATACTTACGTTCTATGCTCTTTCAGTCCAGAGACCAGTCATCCACCCATTATCCAGCCCAAGCAACAGGTTCTGTGTCACCAGCCTGGACCCTGACACACTGCCCGCCGTTGCCACACTCCTCATGGATGTGATGTTCTACTCTAATGGGTAGGTGCTGGGATTGTGGTAGGCTTGAAAATACTGCTCCATTCGGAGCCCCGACTAGGGGTAAACACCTTATTCTACCGATAAATCCAATCTGCAGGAGGAAGCACATTCTCCCCATGATCCTAATCTGAAGGAGAGATACACACTTGCCCTGGAAACAAGTCTAAGGAGGCTGGAGAGATGGCTCAGCTGTTAAGAGCACTGACTACTCTTCCAGAGGTCCTGAGTTCAATTCCCAGCACCCACATGGCAGCTAACAACTGTCTGTAATTCTAAGATCTGACATCCTTACACAGTTATACATGCAGGCAAAACACCAATTCATATAAAATAAAAATAAATATTAAAAAAAGAAAGAAAGAAGTCTAAGGGAAAAGATGTAGTTCCACCGTCTTAGTTAGGGTTTCTCTTACTGTGTCAAAACACCATGGCACAGCAAGTTGGAGAGGAAAGTGTTTATTACTTCTATATCACTGTTCATCACCAAAGGAAGTCAGAATAGGCACAAAAGCAGGGCAGGAACCTGGTGGCAGGAGCTGATGCAGAGACCATGGAGGGATGCTGCTTCCTGGTTTGCTTCCCATGGCTTGCTCAACCTGCTTTCTTATAGAACCCAGGACTAACAGCCCAAGGATGGCACCACCCACCAAGGGCTGGATGGGCCCTCCCTCATTGATCAGGAATTGATAAAATGCCTTACAGTTAGGGAGGAATTTCCTCAACTGAGGCTCCTTCCTCTCTGATGATGCTAGTTTGTGTTAACTTGACACAAAGCCAGGCAGTGTAGAGCCCAGTCTGAGGAGAGAGACACTGTTCTATCCAAGAAGCCAGACTGGAGGGGGAGACATCTGTGTGCTGTCATGTAGTTCTTACATTCTCTCCACCCTCTCTCTCATGGTGTGCTTTGAGGGTCCCATTTAGAACTGAGCATCAACAGTCACTGTCAGCAGGTAAGTCTGTAGTGATATTTGTATATTTAATAAAAATTGGTCTGGAATGTCAGAGGACAGAATCACCCACAATCAGGCCATGAAGGTCATGGGAGTGGTGACCCTCACCTTAATCCCATCACAAGGGAGACAGAGATTCTTCTGAATCTCTGTGAGTTCAAGCCCTAACAGCCAGGCAGTGGTGTCGCACACTGTTGGTCCCAGCACTTGGGAGGCAGAGGCAGGAGGATTTCTGTGAGTTTGAGGCCAGCCTTGTCTACAAGGCAAATTCCAGGATGGCCAGGACCATCTCAAAAAACAAAGCAAACAAACAAAAAAGGCTGGAGAGATGGCTCTGTCCTCTGATATTCCAGACTGATTTTGTTAAATATACAATATACCACCACATAAGTCTAGACATTAACTGCCACGTAATGGAGAAAGAATGTTTCTCTGGCTTCTGTTGAGAGTGGCACTAATCCATGAGTATAAATAGAAATATCTAGAAGGCAAAATAACAATAGGTTTCTCCCTAAGGCCTGTGGCCTCCAAAGCCATAAGCTTTTGACCAGGTTTACAGTAAACATGGTGAATTTTCCATGTAAACACATACACAGGAATTTCCTCCTGTGAAACAGGTCCTAGATGTGAACAGGAAGTGGTTGGTTGTCCTGATAGCCATCATGCCACTATGGCACCAGAGGTCACCATTTACCTGGCAGGTCAGTACTGTAACATTCAGGCTGGATGACTTCCTGAGTCATGAGCTTTTGATGGAGGAAGGCAGGACACAAGGCAGGCCAACCCTTCCTGCCAGATTGGTGTGTGACAGATACCATGGAGGATGCGGCAGAAGCCCCGCCCTCACAGCTTCCTCTTGATCCCCAGAGTGAAGGACCCCATGGCTGCCAGTGATGACTGTGGTCACATCCGCTTCTTCTCCTTCTCACTCATTGAAGGCTACATCTCACTGGTGATGGATGTACAGACCCAGCAGAGGTGGGCAGGGTCCTGTGTGGATATTAAGGGGGCTTGGGTGGGAGCATCTACTTTCTTCCTCCTAAGTCTGCCCTGCCCTTTTCATTGGAGATGTTTCTGTAGGTGTAGAGGTCATCCAAGGTCCACAGCGTGATGGTGCCAAAGTACAGATTCAAACTAGTCCCAGATCCAGCTGTCCCCAGGGTCTCACCCTAGGCATTGCTTCCCCTCCCTGCCCACAATGGGACTGACAGGATCCTTGAATCCTGTGCTCTGTCTCACCTGAGGGACAGCCACTCCATCCCTCTGGCCCTACAATGCCACGCACCCCCCCCCCTGTAAAGCAGAGAAGGTTCCCTAGAGCTGGGGAAGCACCTGTTAGCACAACCTCTGATTTCTTTTACTTCCTTTAAAGGTTCCCAAGCCATTTGCTCTTTACAAGTGCGTCTGGAGAACTCTGGAAGATGGTCCGGATAGGAGGACAACCCCTGGGATTCGGTGAGCCCATGGGGTCCAACACCTCTGTGCAGGGATCCATGAAGGCATTCCAAGGCTTCCTCGCCAGCTCCGCACTGCGGTGATCTAAACAGGGAGACTAATGAAGCCTCCATTCTGGCATATCCCCTGCCCGTGGTGTGACCTCAGGAATCCAATGAGTGGACTTTACCAGAGGGCTCTTATTTACCCCTCAGTTGAAAAATTAAGACATTGTGACAGGGAGGGAGACTTTGTAGTAGAGCCCCTGCCTAGAATCCCCCAGGGAGGGGCTGGGGTGTGGCTCAGTGGTAGAGCACCTGCCTGGGCTCTAAGCACCTGTGTTTCCCTAGATGAGTGTGGAATTGTAGCCCAGATCTCTGAGCCGTTGGCAGCTGCAGACATCCCAGCATATTACATCAGTACTTTCAAGTTCGACCATGCATTGGTGAGTAGCCCCTGGGAATAGGCAAGGACTCCTGTGGTAGGGAGCGGGTTCCTGGGCTAATGCACTTTTTTTTTTTCTTTTGCTTTTTGAACTGTAGGTTCCAGAAGAGAATATCAGTGGGGTTATCCACGCCCTGAAGGTCAGTCAAGGAGGGAAGCATTAGAAAAGGCTCATCTCTGGGCTCCTCCACAGCCTACCTGGGTCTTTCCCCCCACGAAGGTTATTCTTACAGTATTTCCCTATGGACTGAAAGATTGGCCCCAGGACCCTAAGGAAGGGGCCTCTGGGACACTCCTCTTATTTCTGACTTTTCCAGGCCTGGCCCCAAACAAAGGCCACCTCCCTACATATCCACCTCCAGCCCTCCGGTGTCCCTAGCCTTTTCAATAATGACTCAGTTTCCCCCCAGTGGGGACATGCCCTTCTTTCCCCAAGTTACACCCAAAAAAATGGTCTCTGAGACACAGGGGGCTTGGGAACAGCCCAAGGCTTCACATCCAGCCCAGGGCAAACACCAAAGGAAGCTGGAATCTCGCACGAGACATTGGGGTTGGGGTCCTGATGCACCTAGGGACATCTTAGGAAGTTCATGGAGCAAGATTGGGTGTGCAGATCTGGGGAAGCCCCCATGAGGAACCCCCCAGGATGAATGGTAGAGTTGCTGTTCTAATTTCAGAGCCTGGGGCTGGTTTCCTCAGGATGGAGGCCAGCAGGCCACCCTCAAGTCATTAATGGTCAGTGAGCCTCAGACAGCAGCAGTGGACCCCCTACCGCCAAGCTGCGGGGGGAAAAAAAGCAAGACCCTAAAACCCCACCTGCTGACCACACAGGGTCTATGTCGATTCCCACTATGACTGCCAAGATGGGGTCCTGGGCCAACCTCCCACCAAGAGCACATGTCTCTGGAGGAGGAAAAAATACCAGGATGCCTCCTTTCCCACCAGCCTAGAGCACCAGCTTCTATCTGTCATCTGTTCGCTTTCTCTGGACCCAACATGGGCAAGCAAAGACTCAGTTCTTCCCAGCAATGGACGTCCCCAGCAGACCAGGGCTGGAAGCCTTGGGCCTTCTCCACCTCCCCAGCTATTACTTAGATCAGCCTAGAGTTACCTACATCATCTTCTCTAGCCCACTTTTAGGGGACAAAGGAGCCTCAGCTCCCAGTTCATATACCTACCCAAAATACACTCGGCAGTCTGCGGCTGTGGTGATACCTGGGAGGCAGCTATCTTGAGCAATTGTAGAGGAAAAAAAAAAAAAATCCACTTGAGGTTTTTTTTTTATTCAGTTTTTGCTTACAGGTGGCTGGGGAAGGAGTAATTTTTGTTTGGAGGACATGGAGCCTGTTTGGGTCTTGGGTTCAGTGGCACTTAGCAGCGTTGATTCTCGAGGGACAGACAGGAATGCAAAGATGTATCCTGAGAATCTTGGCCTTGTTTTCTGAGGAGGATTATTGGAAGCCAAGCTCTGGCACAAGACACCAGGACCTCCATAGCACCCCCTACGGGGCATCCCGGCATATCAGAGGTGGTAAGAGCACTAGAGAATGATACCATGAGCAGGGACTACGGTGTCCACCAGACTTAGGCTTTTGGGGTGTTTCCTCAGGCCTGTATCTGCTGTCTCCAACAAGGTCGGAGGAAGGAATGTTCTTTACTCCTGCTAAGATCTCAGCATGAACTCTGTTGCTCCCTTCTCCTGACCACAGGAGCATACCCAGGTGGAGAATCTGTTCTAGAACTCTGTAGAAGCTCAGAATCCAGCATCTAATCAAAATTACCTCTGGTAGGGTTTGGGTTTTTGTTGTTTTGTTTTGAAATTCCTTTTGCACAAAACAGCCAAATCTTATCGATTGTTTTCTGGTCCCAAAAGGGATATGGCCAAGTATGCGGGGGCATAGTGAGGCCACCGAGTCTCCTTCACAACCTGGATGGCCTTGATTGTCCAGGATGCACCTCTCAGTAACCCCCTTCTGTCCCAACTTCCAATTATCCCTTCCCAACGTATAAGTGCTGGCCCCCTGCCCCTTGCTCCAGAGTTGTGTGGTCCCCCTAGACTCGCTAGGATGAAACTGTGTATTGTACACACCTATAAATACGTGTTTTATGTTCATAGAGATATATTCTGTAAATAGCATATATACTTGAGCAATATATATGTTAATATATTCTGTGTGTGCAGGACACAGGCAAGGACCCCACCTCATATGCGCACACACGGGGACATTTTTGAGCCACCATATATTTTTAATTTGAATATGTAGGCAATACAATGATTGGAAAAGTCCTAGGGTCCTTGAGATCAGCCTAGAGGGAGACAGAAGCACCAGCCTACTGCATCTGGGACAGGTTTGGAGGGCCAGCATGGTCTCTTTATAGCTACTGTACCCCCATTCCCATAGCCTAGAGCTCTGGATGTTCTTATTTTATTTGGGAGGGACATTGATCCAGAAGAGGGGTTGAGATTTTTTTTCTGCATTTTAACAGTGGCTCCCTCCCTCAGGGTTACTCCAAAAACTTTGCCTGGTAACCCCATTGTGTTCTAGCCTCCCTCCCAGGGTCCCTGCCCTTCCCTTTAGAAAGCTGCAGGCCTGGCATCTTACCTGATTTTTTTGCTGTTGGGTTATTTGTTTTCTTGAGGCAGGGTCTCTTTATACAGCCCTGGCTGTCCTGGAACTCACACTGTAGACCAGGCTGGCTTTTTTCTTTCTTTTTCACACAACCAAAAAAGAAATCAGGTTTATTTAACATCTCAAAAGAGAAAACAAGCAAAGCAGATGCGGTAACGGAGCCTGCTGAGTTCCCTGAATACACTAAAGAATAGAAGTGGACAGGGCTCCAACTGCAGGGAGGCAGCATCCTATGAGAGTGGTCTGGGACCCAGGGGTGCTTCAGAATCTGGGCCAGGTTTAGCCAATCTGAGGGACGGTACTTAAGAAGCTTGGAGATCAAGTCCTGGGACCTGAAATCCACCTTAAGGATTCGATTGTTTTGTCTCGCGAGTGCTGCTCTCGAAGGGCAGATTTCCTACCAGCACCTTATAGCAGAGCACCCCAGTACACCACAGATCCACTTTCTCATCATATGTTCTCCCTTCAATCATTTCTGGGGGCAAGTAATCCAGAGTCCCGCACATTGTCTTTCTCCTGAGAGAGGAGGGGTATGCACAGACCAACCAAAGTTTTCACCTCTCCTGAACCCCAGCAGGAGATTCTCTGGCTAGATGTCCCTGTGAATCATCTCCTCATGACAGTAGGTCAGGGCATCTGCCACCTCCTTTATTATCGTGGCTGGCTATGTGTCGTTTCTCTGAAGCACCTTACAGAGTTCACCCCGTGGAGCATATTCCAGAATTAAGTACATCCGTCGAGCATCATGGAAGTAGTTAGTTGTACAGGCAGGCGTAGGATATTCGAGTGTTGTAGGTGTGCCTGGATCTCCACTTCCCTTCGAAGCTAGTGTTCCAGTCCCTCCTCTATCTGGGATTTGAAGAGGACCTTCAGGGCCACAATGAAATGGTTTAACTTGAGCCAAGTCAGGTACACATTCCCAAATTGCCCCTTGCCCAGAAGCCGCCCTATTTCAAAGTCATTGATGGTCAACAGCCTAGTTGAGGTGCTAGGCTCCGTCTGGCCAGTGGCTAATGGAAAGGGAGGAAAAAAATGGGCGTGACGATGCTCAACTGCAATCCCAGTCTGTAGGAGGTGGAGGCAGGAGGGCCGAAGTTCAAAGTCATCCTCCACTACATAGCAACTTTGAGGCTCACTTAGGCTACGAGAGACCCTGTCAGACAAGGGAGAGAGAGGGAGAGAGGGAGGGGGAAGGAGAGCTCAGGCTGGCTTCTAACTCAGAGATCCACTCTGCCTCCTGAGTGCTGGGATTAAAGGTATGCACCACCATGCCTGATTGATTTTTTTTTTTTTCTTAATTCAGGAATCTCAGGTTCTCTTCCCTACTGTTCCTAGGGCTGACTCCATAGGACCCAGAACACCACACATATTCCCCCAACTGTGTGTCTGGAGAGGAGATGGGGCCTGGGTTATGCCTGCTAGCCTTTCAGAAACCCCACTATTTAGCTACAGTGGGTCCTTGTGAGGAAGCTGGGTCTCTGTGTTCTGTGGTTAACACTGGCATGACATAGTCTCTACGGCTCTGTGGGATGTGACAGTCCCCATTGAGGCCCTCTACTTTTGTGTTTTTTGTGTTGTCTCCTCCTACTTCTTAGCATCTCCTGTTTTTTATGAATGTGGGGGTCACTCCACCCCTCACCCCCCGCTGACCCAGCCTCAGAGATGACCCAAGCAGTATGCCAGTCAGCAATGAAGGTTCTCTAGGGGATTTTGTCTGTGTTTTTCTGCAGTGCTGAGGATTGTAGGCAGGGCCTAATGCATTGGAGGCAAGTACTCCTCTGCTCTTAGCAAGATCTCTTGGCTCACATGGAATGTAGGAGAATGGGCTGTTAAAGTAATAGGAAACACAGACGCCCCCCCCCATGGACTCCAGGGGTTTGTTCCTGCCTGAAAGACACTAATTAGAAAAGCTCACATTGGGGTGTGACTCAGTGGATAGTGTGATAGTGTACTCACCTAGCATGCAAGAAGCCCTGGATTCAAATCCCAGCACTCTCGAGGGAGAAAAGATCACAAGTTAAGGCTAGCCTGGGCTACATGAGACCCCCATCTCAAAAAAAAAAAAAAAAGCCAAGTATCACCTGTACTTTTGACTGCCTGTCCACTACAGACTAAGGAAACCATGCAGTGTTACCATTTACAAAATCTCCCCCCAGCTTTGGCTTAGCCTCAGAGCCTGGAGCACACCTGCTTCCCAGGAAATCTATTTCTCCCCAGACCTCAGCAGCATTGCCAACTCTATACTCCCTCTATAGGGTCTCGAAAGGCCACACATACCTAGAGGTATGCAGCCTTGACCCCATCAAACCCACTTCCCCAAGCCTCCAGCGTTCACCCTATCCCACCAGCTGCAGGCAATAGGTTCCTGGTGTGGGGTGTGGTCTAGGGACCTGATTCTGTCTGCTGCCCCATCAAGCAGTGTTGCTGAAGCAACCTGCTTAGGCTGGTGAAGTGGTTCCTCCTGTAGCTTCATGGAAGGAACTGTGGAAGTCAAAAGTTATTCGGGCAGGTAGGAAGGAGCTAGCTCCTATGCCCAGTCAGTGCACACTCACTTTGGTACTTGATCACCAAAGATCTGAGCCACCAATCCCTCCTCGATAACATTTCCCAGGCTGATCTTCAAAAGTCCGCAACCACCTCTGGGCCACATGCCAGAGCCTCTGGATTAGATGTGGGGATAACAGGCTCTTTTTGACTAAGGCAACTGACTTTGACTCTTGAATCTGATGGGAATATATGTCCACTGTGACAACAGCGGGAGTGTGAGGCTGGTCACATGCCATCCACAGTCAGGAAGCAGAGAGATGGATGCTGGTGCTCAGCTCTCTTTCTCCTTCCTGTTCAGTCAAGAAGAGCCCAGCCCCTGGAAGGTTGTTGCCACCTACATTTCAGGGTAGGTTTTCCTGCCTCAGTTAATCTTGTCTCCCTGACAGATTTAACGCACAAGTTTGTCTTCTAGGTGGTTCTGGATTCTGTCAAGATTTCTAACAGGCATGACAGGACACCCCTCGCCCACCTGTGTTCCTTCTGTGAGCAGAATTGGGAAACTGTAGGTGAGGTCAGCACTTGGCTTGGTGAGGGGAGCCAGGATGAGGAATAGGGGGATTCCAACGGGGATGGGATATAGTTTTCAGTTTCCAAGTGACAGGTGGTGTGCTGAGGGTCAGAGTATATAGCCGGAAGTGTGGCAGACCTCCATTTTGACATCCAGAAGGGAACTGAGGTGAAGATGGCTGACAGCCGGTCAGCCTTGCTTTGTTGTTTGAGGCTGTTGTGGAGAAACAGGGCTGATCTCCTGGGCCCAACCTTTTTTTACATCTCCGCTTTCTTGTTCATGTCCATTTCCTAATTTGAAGCAGCGAAAGGACACATTTAACTGATCCCAGGGTGACCTCCAGCCCCCTTCTTAAAAGCTACTCCACTGGGGAGGGGGGTCTTGGGGTCCTAGTGAAGGCTTAAAGCCAAGGTGTTTGTGAGCATCCGTTTGGTGGTGATGGTCTGTAGCACTTGGTACAGGAGGGAAAATGCTGGGACAGTCAAAAGTGCAGGGTGGCCCCGTCCCTTGTGTCAGGATGCTGTTCTGTGTGGTTATATTTGTGTGTGTGTGTGTGTGTGTGTGTGTGTGTGTGTGTGTGTGTGTGTACATGTATTAGGCATGAGTGTGTGCACACACCCGCAGAGCCTATCTCAAAGCTGCAAGCTGTTTGATGCAGTGGTTGGGCCTTTTGGCCTAACCCACTGCCACACGGAGTTAACTAGGGGGTTTGCTGGACCTGGCTCTGGGGTGGAACATGGGGTTGCCCTGATGGGATAGGCTCCTTTCCCTAGCCTCTGCATCCCCAGCAAAGACTCTGCCCTCAGAGGCCTGGGGAGCCCATGCAAGCAGCCTGAGCTGGCCCAGGCCCACCCAGGGGACTCTTCAAATGTTTCGATTCTGAAGACAGTATTTGCAGGGAGAGGGGATGGAGACAAGAGCAGCCCTTTGCTTTTTAGGAACTCATCTTGGAAAAGGGTCCCCAAAGCTAGCGGGCCCCAGCAATGGGCAAAACCCAGGTCTCCACAGGCAGAGCCTAGCACCGCTTTCCTTTCTACTGCCTCAGTTTACCTGTGTCACAGGGAGAGTCAGAGCAGAGTCACCCCCAGACAACAGGGAGATGAAAGTGTGACAGTTCTCCCAGCCCTCCTCTCGTATGCCAAAATCATTTCCGTTATCCTGAGGCAGGGGAGTGGCTGTGGGTGCGCTGCCCACAGCCCCAGCTAACCCTCACCTGGCATGTCGTGCCCAGGTCACCAGCAACAGTGGTACTTCATCGGCCCTGCAGCGTGGGTGAGGTGGGGACTGAAGTCCCCTCTCTCTAATTCCAGGGCCTTCATGCTTTCATTTTGTCAAAGAAACAAAACCCTTGAGAGTTGTGTACTGTACGATGGAGAGAAAAAAAAAAAAAAGTACCTAATGTTCCCCCTGAAAAAAGACAGTATATTTTGTACTTTGTAAAGTGTTCATTAAATGAAGGGGAAAAGATGATGTTGGCTGATGGCTGTCTGATTTTATGTTGATTTATCCAGGACTGTGTCTCATTTCTTCCCTCTTTTCTATATTGTTTGGAGAACAGGTCATGGGCTAGAGGAGGCAGATAACCTTCAGGTATAACACCTTGGGTCTCAAAAGCTGCCGAGAGTAAGAAGCTTTTTATCAGCTACCTGATGGTGTGTAATGAGTTGCCCTAAAACAGTGACTTAAAGTGATACATATCTGTATCCTAGCACTCAGGAGGCTCAGGCAGGAGAATGTAGAGTCGTAGACTAGCCTGGGCTACATAATGAAACCTTGTCTCAATAAAAGAAGGGCCTTGGGGAGATGTGGAGAAGAGAGAATGACCTGATGTGGTGGGAGGGGGAAGGGACCTTGAATAAGGATATACAAGAATCGAAAATGTGACTTCTTTATTCATAATAATAAAAAGAAAAGAAAAGAAAAAAAGAAGGGTGTGGAAGTGACTCACTGGGTAAGAGCACTGGCTGATGCTCTCTTCCAGAGAACCTAGATTCAGTTCCCAACACCCACACGGTGGCTCACAACCATCTGTGACTCCAGCCCCAGGGAATCTGACAACCTCTTCTGGCCTCTGTGGGTACCACGTACCCGTGTGGTACACAGACATACATGTAGCAAAATATCCATATGCATAAAATAAATAAAAGCTGGGGCTGGAGAGATGGCTCAGAGGTTAAGAGCACTGGCTGCTCTTCTAGAGGGCCTGAGTTCAATTCCCAACAACAACATGGTGGTTCACAACCATCTATAATGAGATCTGGTGCCTTTTTCTGGCATGCAGGCATACATGCAGACAGAATACTGTATACATAATAAATAAATAAATCTTTAAAAATAAATAAAAGTGGAGGGAGCGGCGGGCGGGGCGGCGCCTGGCCCGGCAGGGCCGCGCCGGCTGAGGGGCGTCCATGGCGCGCGGGCCTCGGCGGGGCGCGGCCGCGGCCTGAGGGCGGCCATGTCCGGGGTGGTGCGGACCCTCAGCCGCTGCCTGCTGCCGGCCGAGGCCGGAGCCCGCGATCGCAGGGCCGGCGCGGCGCGCGACGCGGAGCGCGAGGCCCGACGGCGCAGCCGCGACATCGACGCGCTGCTGGCCCCCGAGCGGCGCGCGGTCAGGCGGCTGGTGAAGATCCTGCTGCTGGGCGCCGGCGAGAGCGGCAAGTCCACCTTCCTTAAGCAGATGCGGATCATCCACGGCCGTGAGTTCGACCAGAAGGCGCTGCTGGAATTCCGCGACACCATCTTCGACAACATCCTCAAGGGTTCGAGGGTGCTTGTGGACGCACGTGACAAGCTTGGCATCCCCTGGCAGCATTCTGAAAATGAGAAGCACGGGATGTTTCTGATGGCCTTCGAGAACAAGGCAGGGCTGCCTGTGGAGCCTGCCACCTTCCAGCTCTATGTGCCAGCCCTGAGTGCACTCTGGAGGGACTCCGGGATCAGGGAAGCCTTCAGCCGCAGGAGCGAGTTCCAGCTGGGTGAATCAGTGAAGTACTTCCTGGATAACTTAGACCGGATTGGCCAACTGAACTACTTTCCCAGTAAGCAAGACATCCTGCTGGCCAGAAAGGCCACCAAAGGAATCGTGGAACATGACTTCGTTATAAAGAAAATCCCATTTAAGATGGTGGATGTGGGAGGTCAAAGGTCACAGCGCCAGAAGTGGTTCCAGTGCTTTGACGGGATCACATCGATCCTGTTCATGGTGTCCTCAAGTGAGTACGAC